>BDUI01001545.1:71996-90177 GCA_002335545.1 Apodemus speciosus | reverse complement strand
GCTTCTTAGGCGTGGCGGGTCATGCAGGTCTGTAATCCCAGTGCTCTGGGGACTGAGGTAGGAGGACTGTGAATTCCAGGCCAGCATGGGTGACGTGGTGAGACCCTATCTCAATGCCCACATAGCACCATAGAAGACTCAGGTTCTTTACCTGGAAGCGATAGTGTAGGGGACGAGATATGGACAATCAAGACAAGGAAATCTAAAGTGAATAGGGGTCTGAGGCTGTGGCACGGTTGGTAGAGCACTCACCTAGCATGCACAGGGCCCTGGGTTCAATCCTCAGTACTGCAAAAACAATAAAATTAAAAAAAAGAATGGAGTTAGGTGATATTACCCTCACACACATGCCAATGGAAACATAGGGAAGAAATGTGAAAACAGACAAATAGAATCACATCAATCTTAAAACTTCTATGGCCAGAGGATGCAATGATTGACAGAGGGGAAAGGCAGTTTGGTGTGTGTATGGGTGTGTGTGTGTGTGGGGGGGGTCAGTGAGATCACTGGTAGGTGCTTTCCCAACCTGAGCTGTGCTCACATGATGGAAGGAAAGAAACACATCCCCAGCTGTTCTCTGCCCTCCACACGTGTACCATGGTGAGCTCTGTCGTACGCTGTACACGCTCATACATGATGAATGAGCAACATTTTAAAGCAGCAATCTATAAAGAGAGAGGCAGTGCCTCATAAAGCACTGCAGTTTAAATACATAAAGCATCTCCAAGGACTCAACAGTTGGAAGGAGGAAAGTGATGCGGAAGACGGCTGGCAGTAAAGACACTGGGTTCCGTCCCAGAGGGCTGTGCACGAGGCCCCAGCACCACATGGCAGCTCACAACCACCAGCAGCCCCAGCTCCAGAGCATCCATCACCCTCTCTGGCCTCTGTGGGCACCAGGCACACATGTAGCACACAGACACAGATGCAACCAGAACATTCACGATAAAATAAATCCTAAAAAGCAACTTGGTTTTATMTCTCAACAATGGAGAAGGGATTAAATTACTGTTTCTCCAAAGATAYAAACGGCCAAGCGACCCATGAAAAGTCATCTGATGCCATGAATCATTAGGAAATTGCAATCTGAGACTGAGGCAACATCACCAACCAACTGGGATGACTGCAGGGCCAGCAAGGCGCTCGTATGCCATCCAAGCTAAGGGCCCGAGTTCAATCCCTGGCACCTACATGGTAGAAGGAAAGAAGCAATTCTTGAAAGTTGTCCTCTCATGTCTATACCTGTTCCAAGACACATGTGCATGCATGAAGCCACACACACACACACACACACACACACACACACAAATAAATAAATAAACAAATAAAGAAGTTAAAAGAAAAGAAGCAGGAAAGGAGAAGGAAGAGGAGGAGGAGGAAGAGGAGGAGGAGGAAGAGGAGGAGGGAAAAAGAAGGTGGCAGATGCTGGAGGAACACCTGGAATCACCGTCCTTATTTAGACATTCATGGATTTGACGGCCAGAAATAACTGGAATCGCATAGCATTTGTCATTTTGGTGTCTGTCCCTTTTCTACTTAGCTTAATGTTCTGGACTTTTACACATAGAGCACGTATCATAATTTCCTCCCTTTTTGTGACTGAATTGTATCCCACCCACTTAATGGGCATGCCACATTTCGCTTATTTGTTCTTGTATAGATAAACACTTGGGTCTCTTCTGCCCCTAGATTGGCATACATAATGTTTGTATGAATGCAAGCGTAAGAACATCTTCAAGGCCCCGTTTCCATTTCTTTTGGGTGTATGTCCAGAGTAGAACTGCTGGATACAGACAACCAAGAACTTGTTTTTTCAAATGACTGTTGCCCAAGCACAGTGCCTGRWATTCAGGAAACTTTGAACTATGCTTACAAAACAGTCCTTGCTCTGCTCAGACTCTGGACAGGCTATCTCCTTCCTGATACAATCTCTCCATGTGTTTGTAAATAGGGGTGGTAGAGCTCAGGGTGCCCGTGTGCGCATGTACATGGAAGCCAAAGGGAAGCACAGATGCTAGCCTCAGTCACTGTTCACCTTAAAGGGAAAAGAAGAAAAAAACACAGGGTCTGTCTATCGCTGGCCTGGAACTCAACAAGTAGGTTAGGCTACTCCACCAAAGATCCCGACTGCTCTGTCTTGGCAGCACTGCGGTTACAAGTGCACAGCACCCCTCGGCTTTTGCTGGTCTGTTTGCTCGTTTGTTATTAACATAGTGCTGGGATTGAACTCATGCTCTCGTGATTCTGAAGCAAGCACTCTGACTGAGGCAGGAACTCTTAGAATATCCATTCCACTGGGGTTTAGGAAGATGAAATAAACTGATGTCAGGGAACCAGTAACAGGGGAGGTTGATGGCCTACTGGACAGTCAGACGGATGCTGAGAGGCGTGATCTTCAGCCTAATGGGCAGTGGCCAGTTTCAAGCAAGGAGGCGATGCCCTCCAATTTTCCTCTTGAGAAGATCCCTGCGGCTGCAAGTGCTGAGTTCATCAGAGGCCACTCGGGTCGGGGAGTGAGGGAGACACAGGGTGACCAGGAACACAGGCACAGCCATGGAGACATGGAGATGAGGGGGCATGGGAGAGACCTGTACGGGGGACAGCTGAGTTACTGTGTAGGACGCAGGGCTGATGGCAGGATGGGAAGGTGCGACATGAAACACCGTCTTCTGGATATGGCATGCAATCATGGACACACAGCGGATGTGGCTACCTGCACAAACAAAAAAGCAAAGTCATGAAAGTTGGAGGGGACTCGTTGGAAAGAAAAAGAAGAGGAGGAGGAGGAGGGGGAGGAGGGGGAGGAAGAGGAGGGGGAGAAAGAGGAGGAGGAAGAGGAAGGGGAGGAAGAAGAGGGGGAGGAAGAGAAGGAGGAGGAAGAAGGAGAGGAGGAGGAGAGAGGAGGGTGTAATCACGAGTGGAAAAGGCATAAGAGAAGATAATGGCTGAAGTGAGACTGTCAGAAATGTAAAGATTTGGGACTGGCCAGTTGCTCAGTCGTTCAAGTGCTTGCCATGAACGTATGAGGACTGCAGCTGGGATCCCAGACACCCAAACAGGCTGGGTGGCAGAGGGGGCCCGACCGCCCGACCGACCGACCGACCGACCGACCGACAGACTGTAACTCCAGCCTCGGAAGGTGGAGACTGGGAACCCTACAACACGCTGGCTAGAAAGTCTAGCCATGTGAGTGAGCTCTGAGNGAACCGTATTTCTATACCAAGAGGGTTTAGGGAATGCTGCTGTTTGGCTAGGGAGGAGAAGGAAAAAAATTAAATTTCAATACTGTTAAAGAAAAAAAAAACACATTGAATTGTTAGAGACAGACAGTGTAAGAAAAATTTTATTGAGGACTGCCCCGATAGATATGAGGACCTTGACAGTGGATTTTTTTTCTTAAATTACATTAGTTTATTTATTTTGCATGAAGGGGGATGGGCACTTGTGGCAGTCAAAAGACAACTTGCAGGAGTCAGCCCTCTCCTTTCCACAGTGTAAAGAAAGCCAGTCCCACTCCTACGGATGAGACTCAAGCCCTCRCGCTTGCCCGCCATCGCCATCGCCTCACCCAGCTGAGACATCTCGCCGGTGCTGGGTTTTCCTATGGCGCTTGAGGGATGAAGGTACAGTCTAACTAACTCCAAACACAGTGTAGGCAAGTTGGAGATCTATTAGCAAGAACTGGGATCAGGTCCATGGGTAGAAAAAGTCCCCATGGAGACATGATGAGCTGGATCCCCCCCACTCTGGACCGCTCTTGCTGAATGGCGGTGGGGGGGGGGAGATGGAGGGGGGACGACACCAGGTGGGATGAGGAAGGTAATCAGATATGTCAGATGTGGGGATAGTAGGCGCTTGTTAATATAAGATTTTGCACAAAAGTCCAGGGACCCTCCCAGAGGTTTCTGGAACTCCATGTAAGTCTGATAACATCTCGAATATTTTAGAATATCCTACAGAGGGAAGGTGTGAACCCTGGTCATATCTTCTGGAGAAGTGACTTGCCTCCTGCTGCAGCAGAAAGGGTGGAAATAAAGCCAAGATCTCCTGCACCTCCCTCTGATGACCCTCAGCATTCCTTAAAGCCTCAGGTTCATGCGCTTCCGAGGGTCCCATCTCATGAAGAAAGAACACAAAAACTCCCTAGGCCCTGCTCCATTGCAAAACCCTCTGAAGACATCACCAGTTTCAGTTCATCACTTGAGTACCATATTATGGGATAGCAGGCGKCTCCTCTCCTGAAACCCTCATCCCTCCTTTCATGCTGTCTGAAGGAAGAATCTTGAGGCACACTGCCCAGGGATGGTCAGGTGTAAACTCTAAGCCAGACCTTGTCAAACACTAGCAATGGGATACTCGGCCACTGAACAAATAYTCTGGAGGCCTGTGGATCGGGGRATACAGAGCCCTGCTCCKGCTTCTTAGGCGTGGCGGGTCATGCAGGTCTGTAATCCCAGTGCTCTGGGGACTGAGGTAGGAGGACTGTGAATTCCAGGCCAGCATGGGTGACGTGGTGAGACCCTATCTCAATGCCCACATAGCACCATAGAAGACTCAGGTTCTTTACCTGGAAGCGATAGTGTAGGGGA
The DNA here is from genome assembly GCA_002335545.1 of Apodemus speciosus. Classification (NCBI taxonomy): domain Eukaryota; kingdom Metazoa; phylum Chordata; class Mammalia; order Rodentia; family Muridae; genus Apodemus; species Apodemus speciosus. Next base: position 85,588 of record BDUI01001545.1, on the reverse strand, counting down.
CGAGATATGGACAATCAAGACAAGGAAATCTAAAGTGAATAGGGGTCTGAGGCTGTGGCACGGTTGGTAGAGCACTCACCTAGCATGCACAGGGCCCTGGGTTCAATCCTCAGTACTGCAAAAACAATAAAATTAAAAAAAAGAATGGAGTTAGGTGATATTACCCTCACACACATGCCAATGGAAACATAGGGAAGAAATGTGAAAACAGACAAATAGAATCACATCAATCTTAAAACTTCTATGGCCAGAGGATGCAATGATTGACAGAGGGGAAAGGCAGTTTGGTGTGTGTATGGGTGTGTGTGTGTGTGGGGGGGGTCAGTGAGATCACTGGTAGGTGCTTTCCCAACCTGAGCTGTGCTCACATGATGGAAGGAAAGAAACACATCCCCAGCTGTTCTCTGCCCTCCACACGTGTACCATGGTGAGCTCTGTCGTACGCTGTACACGCTCATACATGATGAATGAGCAACATTTTAAAGCAGCAATCTATAAAGAGAGAGGCAGTGCCTCATAAAGCACTGCAGTTTAAATACATAAAGCATCTCCAAGGACTCAACAGTTGGAAGGAGGAAAGTGATGCGGAANACATGAAAAAATTAAAATTATATGAACAAAAACGTAGGCTTCTGATGGAAATCTTAGAGCCTCCCCGTTTCCCGCCTCTTGGACCAGGTGGTTTGATGACAGACAGCCTTTGCTGCTTGAATGGGGACCATGTTTAGATAGAAACTATTTCTTTAAAGTTTTTACAATAAAGGGAGCCTGCGTTCTTTGTAGCTGTGTCAGAATCACGGGGTGGGGGAGGAATGTCACAGACGAAAGAAAGAAAAAGGTATCTACAAGCAGGTAAACTGGAGTCTCTTCACTCATTCTTTTCCATGAAGATCTATTAATCTAAAAAATGAAAATTCGAGAACACTGTGTTTTTCATCAGTTCTCAAGTGAATGCCTTGCAATGTAGAATTTTGTTTTAAGTGTGAGGGTCACAGAAAGGAAGTAGAAGCCAAACTGTCTTAGTGGAGTTTTTATATTCCACGTGGTTCTGCTATTCCTACTCCCACCCCACTCCCACACAGGGCCTCACTGGTACGGCTTCTACCCATCAGACATTATTTAGAGACACTATCTCTAGAATTGCATATCTAGAAAACATATTTACCAGTCAAATATTATTAAATATTTTGCCAGGATATTGTTGTTGTTGGTTTTGTTTTGCTTTTGTTTTCTTTCTTTCTTTCTTTCTTTCTTTCTTTCTTTCTTTCTTTCTTTCTTTCTTTCTTTTCTTTCTTTTCTTTTCTTTTCTTTCTTTTCTTTCTTTTCTTTCTTCCTTCCTTCCTTCCTTCCTTCCTTCCTTCCTTTCTTTCTTTCTTTTTTTCAAGTCAGGGTTTCTCTCTGTAGCCTTAGTTATCCTGGAACTTGCTCTGTAGACTAGGTGGCCTCAAACTTACAAAGATTCTTCTGCCTTTGCTTCCTGAGACATGTGTGCACATATATGTATTTGTATGTATGCATATCCATATGTGTGTGTAGAGATAGAGGTCAACCTGGAATATGATTCCTTAGGAGCCATGCACCTTGTTTTGTTTTGTTTTGTTTTGTTTTTTTAGACAGGGTTTCCTCCCTTTTACCTGGAACTCACCAATTTGGCTAAGGCCGCTGGCCAGGGAGCCCCTGGGACACTGCTGCTTCCATGAATCCAGAGCTGATATTAGGAGCCTCCACCACTGTCCTGTCTATCAGCTTTATGTGGTGCTGGGGATCAAACTCAGATCCGCAGRCTTCCAAGGCAAGCATTTTACCCAAGCCTGGGTGGTTTTGTTTGTTTTTAAGAGGGGGGTRTTATTYGTTTTTCTTTTTAAACAAACACATCTTGCTTATTTATTTATATTCTAATTAGATTTCTATTGTTGTGATAAATACCGTGGCCAAAGACTGGGTTTACTCTCAGCTTATAGACTTCACAGACTTGACTACAAGCCAATCTGGTGTGGACATTTTCTCAACTGATGTTCCTCTTCCTCAAGGATGACTTATTCAAAGATGTGTCTAGCTTGTGTTGACAAACAAACAAGCAAAAGCATACTGACCTGGTTAGTTTATTTCTGTATCTTAGAAACAGGCTCTCATGTAACACAGACTGGCCTTGAGCTTTCTATACACAGGTGAGGATAATCTGAACTTGTGAGCCTCCTGTCTTAACTATTATCTATTCATCTATTATCTATTTATCTCCCATCTATTCATCCTATTATCTATCCACCCACTTATCATCTTTGTATCTATAACTTAACATCCAAAAATTATCTTGCCAGCTAGTTATCAATCTCTCATTCATCTATCTCTTCATCATCTATCTTCTAGTCACCATCAATCTATGTATCTATCATCTATCACTTATCATCTATCTATTAATATTCTGAATCTTATCTCATTAGAAACTGTATTATGTTAGAAATTGTAATATCAAACAGAGCTTGCTCTCATAGATAGCTCCCAATTCATACGTTCATTCTCCTACACCTGACTGTATCCCTCTTCATCTAATTAAGATTCCACGGTCCATTCTGACAATCAATCCATTGCTCTCTAACAAATTACCATAGATTTTGTATCTTAGAAAGAGCTCAAGCCCACGGYGGTGATACAAGCTTTTAATTCCAGCACTCAGGAGGCAGGCAGCAGTGGGGTTTGAGGCCAGCATAGGCACCATGGCACACATCTTTACAAAGCAAGTTCTAGGGCAGCCAGGGCTACACAGTGAGACCCTTTCTCAGATAAATATTTTTAACATTAATTTATCATTTCATAGTCCCATTGGAGGCAAGGAAAGCACAACTGGACTCTTTGCTTATGATTCTCCAGGACTGGGTTCTATTTTATAGGTGTTGGAAGAAGAATCAACAGGTCCATCTCTTTGCCATTTATGACCTCAATAGCCACCCACCTTAATGATCCTCACCTCCTAGCAAAGAAGTGACTGGTGAGGGACCTAGACTTCCTGCCAACATCAGCATCTGATCATCAGCTCTATAGTGAGCCTCGTGAGATGTGGTTCTTCCCACCCCGCTCAAGACAGCAGGCAAAAGCAAAAAAATGGCCAAACTCTTTACACATCTAAGGAGGCCTGTGCCAGAACTATTTGGCCAGATCATTGCTGACTTCCTGAACTACAGAAATGATGTGACTGCAGTGTGGTGGCACTCACCTTTAAATCCAGCCCTTGAGAGGCAGAGGCAGAGGCAGAGGCAGGTGAATCTCTGTGAGGTCAAGGCTAGCCTGGTCTATATAGTCTATTTTAGATCAACCAGGGATACAGAGTGAGACCCTGCTTCAAAAAAATTTACTGCAGTGGGGGGAGGGGTGTGTGAATACATTCAATATATATTGAGTTCAATATATGCTAAGCTACTGTGACTAACATCCTTATAAGAAGAAAAGAGTGTGACTCAGACACACACAGAGGAGCATGTGATCTGACAAGATGAGGATAGGCACCTGAAAGTCATGAGAGGGAACTGTGGAAGAGTCGACCAATTTGGAGAGGGGAGTAGAAATTAACAAAGAAGACTATCAAGTAGGAACATTGCAAGAGCCAGAAGNCTGGCCAGGGAGCCCCTGGGACACTGCTGCTTCCATGAATCCAGAGCTGATATTAGGAGCCTCCACCACTGTCCTGTCTATCAGCTTTATGTGGTGCTGGGGATCAAACTCAGATCCGCAGRCTTCCAAGGCAAGCATTTTACCCAAGCCTGGGTGGTTTTGTTTGTTTTTAAGAGGGGGGTRTTATTYGTTTTTCTTTTTAAACAAACACATCTTGCTTATTTATTTATATTCTAATTAGATTTCTATTGTTGTGATAAATACCGTGGCCAAAGACTGGGTTTACTCTCAGCTTATAGACTTCACAGACTTGACTACAAGCCAATCTGGTGTGGACATTTTCTCAACTGATGTTCCTCTTCCTCAAGGATGACTTATTCAAAGATGTGTCTAGCTTGTGTTGACAAACAAACAAGCAAAAGCATACTGACCTGGTTAGTTTATTTCTGTATCTTAGAAACAGGCTCTCATGTAACACAGACTGGCCTTGAGCTTTCTATACACAGGTGAGGATAATCTGAACTTGTGAGCCTCCTGTCTTAACTATTATCTATTCATCTATTATCTATTTATCTCCCATCTATTCATCCTATTATCTATCCACCCACTTATCATCTTTGTATCTATAACTTAACATCCAAAAATTATCTTGCCAGCTAGTTATCAATCTCTCATTCATCTATCTCTTCATCATCTATCTTCTAGTCACCATCAATCTATGTATCTATCATCTATCACTTATCATCTATCTATTAATATTCTGAATCTTATCTCATTAGAAACTGTATTATGTTAGAAATTGTAATATCAAACAGAGCTTGCTCTCATAGATAGCTCCCAATTCATACGTTCATTCTCCTACACCTGACTGTATCCCTCTTCATCTAATTAAGATTCCACGGTCCATTCTGACAATCAATCCATTGCTCTCTAACAAATTACCATAGATTTTGTATCTTAGAAAGAGCTCAAGCCCACGGYGGTGATACAAGCTTTTAATTCCAGCACTCAGGAGGCAGGCAGCAGTGGGGTTTGAGGCCAGCATAGGCACCATGGCACACATCTTTACAAAGCAAGTTCTAGGGCAGCCAGGGCTACACAGTGAGACCCTTTCTCAGATAAATATTTTTAACATTAATTTATCATTTCATAGTCCCATTGGAGGCAAGGAAAGCACAACTGGACTCTTTGCTTATGATTCTCCAGGACTGGGTTCTATTTTATAGGTGTTGGAAGAAGAATCAACAGGTCCATCTCTTTGCCATTTATGACCTCAATAGCCACCCACCTTAATGATCCTCACCTCCTAGCAAAGAAGTGACTGGTGAGGGACCTAGACTTCCTGCCAACATCAGCATCTGATCATCAGCTCTATAGTGAGCCTCGTGAGATGTGGTTCTTCCCACCCCGCTCAAGACAGCAGGCAAAAGCAAAAAAATGGCCAAACTCTTTACACATCTAAGGAGGCCTGTGCCAGAACTATTTGGCCAGATCATTGCTGACTTCCTGAACTACAGAAATGATGTGACTGCAGTGTGGTGGCACTCACCTTTAAATCCAGCCCTTGAGAGGCAGAGGCAGAGGCAGAGGCAGGTGAATCTCTGTGAGGTCAAGGCTAGCCTGGTCTATATAGTCTATTTTAGATCAACCAGGGATACAGAGTGAGACCCTGCTTCAAAAAAATTTACTGCAGTGGGGGGAGGGGTGTGTGAATACATTCAATATATATTGAGTTCAATATATGCTAAGCTACTGTGACTAACATCCTTATAAGAAGAAAAGAGTGTGACTCAGACACACACAGAGGAGCATGTGATCTGACAAGATGAGGATAGGCACCTGAAAGTCATGAGAGGGAACTGTGGAAGAGTCGACCAATTTGGAGAGGGGAGTAGAAATTAACAAAGAAGACTATCAAGTAGGAACATTGCAAGAGCCAGAAGRCCAGGACATGGGCTCTGAGACAGTGCTTTCTGTACATGACAGGGAAACTTCGCCTGTGAACTCTCAACAATATCATTGCCTGAACAAGATCAGAGTAGTGATACCACCAGTTGACATGGCAGTGATGGGGGGCGGGGACCCCACAAGGCCCCACCCCACAAAGCAGAGAGTGCTACAGGCAATTAATCACCACAGAGACATGGAGAATCAGCCTTCTCCAGGGACAAGGCCCCTGACAGAGCGTCCACTCCCGAGCAGTCAGCCCTGAACATCTGCACATATGAGCGACACTAGAAGGACTCAATAGGAGGTGTGTGTGTGTGTGTGTGTGTGTGTGTGTGTGTGTGCGTGGGCGCACAAAACAACGAAATAAAAGGTCATAGGGACTGGGAAGTTGGCACAGGAGGAATTAGATGTGGGGAGGGGAGGGGTGGTAATGTTGCAAATACAGTTCTCACTTATGAAACTCCCAAAACATTTTCAAAAGAAAGAAAGAAATTAACATACAAAAGGCCCTAACAGGAAAAACTGGCAGCTTTACTTCACCTGGGCTTCACACGATCAGCATGCTCTGAAAAGCCTGAATTAAAGAAACCCAGCGGGGTGGGTAGGACATTAAAGACCCATAAAAGTCACCGCTGCAGACCCCGCGGCTCCCACAGCTCCCCTTGCTCCTCTCTCCTTCATTCTTGCCCTCGGAACCGAGCCCCGGGGCAGGCTTGGAGCACTCCTTCCCGCCCCTTAACCTCTCTCCTGAAAAGCTTTCCTCTTCCCAGTGACATCCACCTGTCCTGATACAATTCATTACAAAGAGGCACAAACACCTGGAAACTAGCATCTGCCTTCTAGACTCACATCAGCACCTGGATCTTGGAATTTTTAGCCTCCAGAAAAACGATATACATTTCTGCTGTTTAAGTCACTATGGCAGTACTCTGTTGTGATGGCTCAAACCAATGAGTCCAGCTAGGTATCTGAAATTACAAAAAGACAATCCTCGATTTATTTCTTCCCACAAGAGAGAGCTAGGCTAATCAGGAGTCTCTCTGAAGCATGGCACTGCTCTACGGAGGGTCTGGGGGCAGCAGAGGACCGGTGCTGTCTAGCTTTCAAAGACAGAAAAGGACTAACATTAACGTCATCTGCAGAAGTGTGGTCTCTGGAGTGAGACCCCGCTGGATTGGCTGGCATGCAGAGGCGTGTTTATCAGACTGAGTCCATCTTTGATGGGCCCGGCTTTCCAAAGCAAAACAACTGTTTGGCTTGCAGAAGCGTGTTCACCGAGGCGAGCCATCATTGATCAGTTGAACAGGGTTGTATCTGATTCTGATAGCTACTTCCTTCCCTGGCTATGAACCAATATAGCTTTTTCTTAACTCACAGGAACTTTCTTACTGTTGACATACTGTTTCTCTGGTAACTGGCCCTAATACACTCACTGTCAGTGGGCTGAGACAAGAATGTGGTATGCATTACTTACAAGTGGGAATTATGATTTCACCATGTGTGCCTTGTTGGGAAATTTGCATGATAATGGGTCAAGGGTGTGCATATGACCAATTTTAACTTTTGTTTACTTATTTTTAATGTTAAGATTATATTCATGTATTTATTGTGTGCATGTGTACATATGTACATGATATATGTATGTACATATGAATGAACAGATCTGTGAGGATGATCTGGTACAAGTGAATCTGGAACCATCAATCCCTCACAGCCTACAATTATGGGCAATTTTCTAAGGAACATTAGAGCCCTTCAGTTTGGAGTTAACATGCTTCTGGGCCAGGAGAACCTGGTATGAACTGAAAGTGACTTGACAGATTCTCTAAAACCCAAAACCAAAGTAAAGCCAAACCAAACCAACCAACCCACCAACCAATCAACCAGCCAACCAACCAACCAACCAACCAGCCAACCAACCAACCAACTAACCCACCCACAAACCAACCAGCCAACCAGCCAACCAACCAACCAACTAACCCACCCACAAACCAACCAGCCAACCAAACAACCAGTCAACCAACCAACCAACCAACCAACCAACCAACTAACCAGCCAACCAACCAACCAACCAACCAGTCAACCAACCAACCAACTAACCCACCCACCAACCAACTAGCCAATTAAACAACCAGCCAACCAACCAACCAACCAACCTGCCAACCAACCAGCCAACCAACCAACACACCAACCAGCCAACCAACCAACCAGCCAACCAACCCACCAACCCACCAACTAACCAGCCAACCAACCAACCCACCAACCAACCAACCAACCAGCCAACCAACCAACACACCAACCCACCAACTAACCAGGCAACCAACCAACCAACCCACCAACTAACCAGCCAACCAGCCAACGAACCAGCCAACCAGCCAACCAACCAACACACCAACCCACCAACTAACCAGGCAACCAACCAACCAACCAACCCACCAACTAACCAGCCAACCAGCCAACCAGCCAACCAACCAACCCACCCAAACAAATGAAGAGCAGAGAAGAAAAGTAGAAGAAATAAAATAAAAGTCAGGGATAGGCAAGGTGACAGACTCGTTCTGGAAAGTTTGATGATAGATGGAGAGAAAGACTGTGTGTGGCAACATGAAGGTGGCTGGTGCCCTCAATGAGAGGGTTTTCAATGGAATGGCAGCAGGTAGACCTGACCGGAGCCAAACAAAGGGAAAATGTACAGAGACAATGCAGCCAGCTCTTCAGAGATGATGTCAGAAGCTGACCCAGCGTCATGACCGTCAGCGCCAGAGATCTGGGAAGAAGCAAGGAGAACCTCAGAGGTTGAGGTGGCTACTTGGACTTTGTTCTGATGAAGGTGCACAGCCATACAAGGCTTTGGGCAAAAGGCAGTAATTATAGCTGGACATTCTTTATGATCACTGTGTATGTGTGTGTGTTCATTTGTGTATGCATGTATTATGTGTATGTCCAYATGTATGTGAGTTTTCATGTATATATGTACATGTATATAAGTGTGTGCATAAATGTGTATGTGCATGTGTATATATGTATACACATGTGTACGTGCTATATGTGTATATATGTACGTACATGTATGAAAATGTGCATATGTATATCTATGTCTATGTCTGCATGAACATAAATGTATGTTTATCTATGTATATATGTATGTRTGTATATGTATGTAATATGTCTATATGTGTATATTAATGTGTATGTATATGTGTGTACATGTATGTGAGTGCATTATATATGTATGTACTGTATATAAATGTGTGCATGTATGTCTATGTCTGCATGAGTATATATGTATGTATATGTATGTACATATGTAATATGTATATATTAATGTATATATGTGTGAGTATATGTGTATGTGTATGTGTGTACGTGTAATGGCCGGGCTGTGCTGTGATAGACAGGGAGAACATATAGGAAATAAAATGRCATCAGATGCCTGGGGAGACATGTTGGTCAGAAGGATGTGGTCATGAGGACAGACATGGMCTTAACATGAGAAGCTAATGGTCAGCCTTCTTAGGCARATATGGAGATATGGGGAAGAACCTAARTCAGACTACTCTATCACCCGCCTCCAGCAAAGGTCAAGGGAACATCACTGAGAAGAGGTGGAAAGAATGTAAGAGCCCGAAGGCAGGGAGGGATGTGGAGTGCTGTCTTCTGGGCATGGCACGGCTGTTACACTCACGAACTCACACACATGCGCACAACAAGAGGACATCTAGGGAGAGCAGAGCCGAAAGCAGAAGGTTGGAATCAACATCTGTTGTATATATGTATGAAATGRTCAAAGGATACATGCAAATACACTAATAAAATTTAAAACGAGCTTTAAGAACATTAAAGGAATGTGGAGATGCCGGGAGGACTCTTGAGGCTGCGGTATATGACCTGCAAGCAGAGGTCTCAAACAGTCTGCGTGGAGCTGAGAGTTCACAAGAGCCTTCCAGGCAGCATCTTCAACTCAGTATRGCCCCTTCGTCTCTGTGCTAAATGCCAGACTGGGACCGAGACATGTATCCCTTGCTACCCAGTATGCAAAACTGGGTGTGTGGAGGGGAGGGGAAGATAGTCCTGCTTAGAAGAGATGTCCACATAGTTTCATAAGTATTTCAGAGATGCAAAGTTCCCAATCAGCAAGAGACCACCCCTGCTACTGACTTTCTGGATCAAAACCTACTTTCTTGTTCTTACCAAATYGTTTGCCCATTTCGGGAAGCTGATACTCTCCCATCACGTTGTAACACAAAGGCTCTCCATTTTACAGAAAATGGCCCCAAGTCATACACACTGAACTAGATTCCAAACTATACCACAAGTAATATAAACACGTTCACTGAGATGGTGAGATGACTCAGTGGGTAAAGGCGCTTGCCGCCAAGCCTGACAACCGGAGTTCAGTCCCCAGAAGCCACAGGGTAGAAAAAGAAAGCCAACTGCAGCACACTGCCCTCTGACCCCCATGCACAGGCCACAGTGTGCATGCCCTCCCCCCCCCACACACAGCAAATAAAAATGTAACTAATTTTTTAAAGAAATAAAGTCAAGTTAATTTTTTTCAATGTTCATGATTATGACCTTGTATCTATCTGTATCAAAGTACAAATACACAAACACATACATAAATCCCAGTGGTGCTTGTTTGTCTGTTTGTTTGTTGAAAGTGTTTCATGAGCTGATAAAATGGAGCTCCCAGAAGTATTCAGGTGGAAGCATTTTTAAGTCAAATGTCTTTCTGTGCTTAAAACCGCTCCCAGTCTCTCCTGGGGTGTTGGGACAAACTGGGCCTTCCAGCTAAAGCACCTCAGAGACCTTTGCAGGATCTAACATGGATTTTTACTTCAGAAAGGTCACAGAGAATGGATTAAAGGTACAAATGCCAGAGGAGAGGACACGTGGCAGGAGTCCAAGCTGAGTGTGGTGGCCTTCACTATGCRGGAGGCAGGGAGGGGAGGGATGAGGAATGAACTATTTTAGGAGACAGCACCAGGGAACCTGGTGACGGATGGGACACACCAGGTGCTGCAGGGACATCGCCCATGTCCCTGCCCTGGGTCCCTAAGAGGAACTGTGGTTAAGAATGTGTGGACATTAAGTCCTCTGTGAGTCAGAGTCTGATGGCCACTTCAATTCTGGAAGGTGGTAAAGTGTTCCCGCTCCAGCAGGGAAGACATTAAGTACGGAAAGTTGGTTTGTTTTTGTTTTTGCTTTTGTTTTTGTTTGTCCCTTGTGGGACTCCATGAACGTTCCAAATGGTTCAAAAGTCAGGGGAAGGGCTGGGGAGATGGCTTGAATGGTAAAGGGCTTGCTTTACCCTCTTGCTTTACATGAGGACCTGAGTTCAAGGCCCCAACATCCACATAAAAAAGTCAGCTATGGTGACAAGACTGTGCTGGATCTCAGAACTAGAAGCAGAGATGGGAAGGCCCTTGAGGCTTATGGGCCTGCTAGTGTAACGGAATGAGTGAAATCCAGATTCACCCCGTCTCAAAGTTAAAGAAGACTCCTGATGTCAGGTTCTGGTTGATACACATTTTGGGGATTGGAGGGAAGGGTGGGCATCAAAAATAGTAAAGTAAATCTGTAAACAYAGTAAACACAGGCCTGGGGTCCCAGATTCTGGGGAAGTTGAGGAAGAGGGTCACAGGTGCCGCTACCTGCTGGACAATCTTGCCTGCATCAGCTTGATAGTTTATTAAAGGGGAGGAGTGATGAGATCGATTGTGTTTTTGCCAGAACTGTAGATATGAGACACATCCATGTGGAGGCCCCAAGAGCTAGTAGAAATAATACTTAAGAGGTCAGAAGAAAGTGGGTTTCAAGGTGGGCTCAGAAGCCGCATGGGAAGCCTGCACAAGCCTTAATCCCAGCACTCTGGAAGCTAGCCTGGTCTATAGAACAAGTTTCCAGACACCCAGGGCAACACTGGGAAAGCCTATCTCAAAAAAGCAAAAAAGGAGAAACTATGCGGAAGACTGATCCCTTTTCCTGAAAAGGACCCAATATAAAAACAATTTTGATGACCCTCAACACTAAGGTTCTTAACATCTGATTGGGAGGATGAGCTTCAATGTCATAAAACCTTACAAGGACCACGGAAGAGGTAGCTTGGTAGAAGAATGCTTGACCAGTATGGAGGAGGTCTTAGGCTCAATCCCTGGTAACTGACATAAACAAGTAAAAMAAACAAACAACAACAACAACAACAAAACCCTTACAAAACCAGAAAAACTTGTCTAAGAGCAAAGATGTGACCCTGATCAGTTTACTATTTCACAATTCCCTCCTCTAAGTCTTGTCCAAATGACAAATTCTTAAGAACACAAGATGGTGATTGAGCTGACGCGGAGCGCAAAGGAATGTCCATAGGGCAACGACTGACACGGCAGGAGAGGAGGCTTTGACTCACGCATGAAGGTCTAGTGTYGTGACAGTTGTTACCTACCCATCCATTCCTCATCCCTCTAGCTAGGAAAGAACACACGGTTTGCGAATGGATTGGGGAGCCCAGAAGAGCAAGAACAATTCATAACAAAGCATCGTGCTGATCATTTTATCCAAGTTCCTGAGGAGGCAAGGAATTGGAAGACTATGACAATGGGTGAAATGGGTTCATCGTCTGTTCTTGTAGAACCCGCAGACCATGGCTTTCTTGTCTGTCTGTTTTTGAGATAGGGTCTCTGAGCTAGTCAGAGTGGGCACGGCTTAGGAATGTGCTTACGCACGGAGTGGCCAGGGTCTGGAGATGGCTCAGTGGTTAAGGGCACTTGCTCTCACAGAGGACCTGGGTTCAGTTCCCAGCACCCACATGGCAGCTCACAACTATCTGCAACTCCAGTTCCAAGGGATCCAATACCTTCTGGCTTCTGAAGTCATACATGTGTTATACACATATGCAGGCAAACAAATATTCATAAAAATTCTTTTTTAAATCTTAAAATTAAAATGGAGTGACCAGGTCAAATTTGAGCCATTTTCTTCTTGGGAAGGATAGCTTCTGCCACATGACTCAGAATGAAAGGAAGCAGTCCTGGGCAGAATATTGCAATAATAGAAATTGTGTATGTGTGTAAGAAAGAGGGGGAGGGGGAGACAAGAGACGAGAGACTGAGCCGGAATCAGAGAGGGGTGTCTGTGTGTGAGTGTGGGCATGTGCCCAGTGCCTCTGTAGAGACTCGAGACCAACTTTTGCTCTGGTTTACCCTTTCCACCCCATTTTTGCAGCAGATCCTCCTTGGTTGTTTCGTGCAATGTAGCGCGCTGCATACTTGGGGTTAGCTGTCTAGCAGGCTTCCGGGGGAGTGTCTCTACCTCTGCTCCTCAGCTTGCCGAAAGGAACACTGGGGTTACAAATGTCCATCACTACACACAGTTTTTTTTAATGCATTCCGAGACTGAGTTCTGGTCATCAGACTTGAATGGCCAGGACCTATTACCTACAGAGCCATCTTGCCGGGCCCAGCCAGATTATATTTATGACTGTCAATTACACTGACTAGATGTCTGGAATTTTCATTTACTTCAGTCAATAAAGTCTTCTTTTTATTGAAGCCAAATTGAAGTTAAAAATCTTGCTTTAGATCCCAGGTCACTTAGGCATTTTCCTCTTTTTCCCCGGTGACAGTAAATTCTATGAGACAGATGGTAAATACGTTTTGTTCACTGGTTCGGTCTCCTTGCCTAAAACCATGTCTGACACTGCAAACACTGCTCAGTGTATGTGTTTTTATTTCTCGTTTGGTATTGGTCTTACCCCAATCCCAACAGGTTCATCTCCATGCAATATAGTGTTCGGCTTCATTCCYMCATGCCAGACCCTCCTATATATTCCATCTGTGATMGCCCCCTTTGTGCCAAGATAAACAATAGACTAGATGCCACATCTGTTTAATAACAGCTGCACCCAGCGGACCCAGCAGGCCTGGCATACAAAACCCGTTCCCCAACCTCGTTGGTAGAGTGATAGCCTAAATGGGTTGATAAATGGTAACTTGAGTGAAGTTAAAAGCACCGTGGTTGGTCGAACTTTCTGGAATGAG
>BDUI01001545.1:58901-71516 GCA_002335545.1 Apodemus speciosus | reverse complement strand
TTTTTTTTTGTTTTTTATTTCATTTTGTTTTGTTTTGTTGTTTGTTTGTTTGTTTTTTAGTCAGGCACAGTTTCTGCTTTCCCTCATAACTGTGGGATTGTTTGGAGGTGCATGTTTATACATTCCCTTGCAATATAGTTTTCTTTCTTCCTCCAGTTCTTTTTCTAAAACATAAAAGCTATCTTCTCTCTCAGACGCAACTGTGGCATTAGGGTGCCAGACAAAATACAGGACGGCCAATATATCCAAACTGGACATCATTCTTGTGTATGTGTGTGTAATTGTTTATTTAAAATTCAAATTTAGCTGGGCTATTCTGTGTTTCTTTTGTAATTTGCTAAATCTGGAAACCCTAGCTCTTACACTACACTGTTTTGTAGCAAAGGCAACATTGGTTTATCAATTCCTCTATAGCACCGACCACCGAACAGTAGAGCAGTAGACCATTGGTTCTCAGCCTTCCTGATGCTGCCACCCTTTATACAGTTCCTCATGTTGTGCTGACTCCAAACCATAAAACTATTCTCATTGCCACTTCATAACTGTAATTGTGCTACTGTGACGAGCTGTAATGCAAATGCTTTGGGAGGATGTAAGTAACAAACAGCCCACATTTATAAATTGCTGGGGGTTTTTGTTTTTCAAAAACAAAAGAATGAGCTGAAGAATGAGCCAGCAAGATGATCAGAGGTTCAAAGTCATCTTGGCTAGTATAGCTAGTTTGAGGCTAGCCTGTACTACATCAGAAAAGAATTTAAAAGAAAAATGAAGCTGGGTAGTGGTGGGACTCGCCATTAATCCCAGCACGATTTCAGTCACAGGAACTACAGGTGAAATGGTAACATTATTACTCTGTACAAAACACAACATGAAATACTAACATGTTGCACAAATAATAGCATGAGATAAAAATTAAGTTACTAACACTTAAAATTTAACTAACATTTAAAAACTAACATTTAAAATTCACTATGTAGTTGGGTGATGGTGGCGCACACCTTTAATCCCAGCCCTGGGAAGGCAAAGGCAGGCAGATCTTTGAGTTTGAGGTCAGCCTGGTCTACAAAGTGAGTTTCAGCACAGCTAGGACGACACAGAGAAAACCTGTCTCAAAAAACAAAACAAATAAATAAAATGAAATGAAAGAAAGAAAACAGAGGGGAAAAAAACCCCATGTCATTGAACAGCTTGGGTGTAATAAACAGAGGCCGCCATTCCATGCCCATCCTCTTCAGAGGAGTTGGCGGGAAGCCCATAGCTATGGGCTTGCGCACAGACTGGAAAGCCTGCCGGGAAAAGATGGGAACGCTGGGGCAAGATGCTTGCACAGAGCTCCCCAGGCCCGGAACAGAGTAACTGTTCAGCTCATAGGCTGCTGGGCAGGGAGATGGCTCAGGTGGCTGTCCCCGGCAGCCGTTGGGAGGCAAGGATTCAGTTGATGACAGCACAGCCCAGATTCCCTAAGGGTTAAAAGATCCTAGACCCAAAGAGTAAAGAACAGTAAAAGCCCAGGGCCCTCTCCTACCGTACCCCGCCCACGCAGTTCCGTGCGCTACGGCGCTGTGCTCCCTCTCAGAACTTGGTGTTCCTAATTAGCACCGACCAGAGGAGGAGAAAAGCATAAGAGGCTTAGCAAGGGGTCTGCGGACTCTTTGCCAAGGTAACTGACCTTTAAAGCTTTATTGAGATTTGATTCATGGAAGTCAAAACTGCACCAAGCATACCACTCGGTGTTACTGTTTTAAGGAAATTTCTAAAGTGGTCGTTCCTTGCTCGCTCGCGGTCTCTTCCGGATCAGCTGTGGGCCATCACCAGCATCGGCTTTCAGAACATGTCCACCCACCCCTCACCGGAAAAAAATTCTCTTTCTACCAGCCCATGCGTGTGGGTCGTGGCTCCCAGCCCCAGGGAAGCAGCCATCAATTTGTTCCCAACATCTCATAAAAATGTAATCTTCACTATTTGTCATCCTTCCTTTTAACTAATCAGCCCTTGATGTTTATCAAAGTTGCAGGTTTATTGGGAGTTTGATATCCCTCCTAAATGATTTTAGAAGTTCAGAACTGCACCGCTGGAGATCAGGTGAGTTGTGGAGAACATTGGCTGGGACTGGAAAAAATGGCTGGCCACCCCATCCTTAAGTTTGGCTTCTTTGGCCAATTTCTCTTTACCCTTGATTGAGCATGCTTGTTATGTTTTAATTTACTGGCGGGAAGACTGTTAAGGCTGCTCTCTTAGCTCTCTGCTTGGCTTGGCTTTAGATCCAGTTCTCAGGGAACAGCAGTTTCTGGATTAAACAAGTTATTGAAGAGAAAGTGATTGCATAGATTCAGCCATCTGGCTGAAAACATTTGCTCTCTGTTTCCTGCAGGGATTCTTCTATCTGTGTATCCATCCACCCCTTTTCCTCTTCATGAACTCACAAATAAATAAACTAAAGAGGCTGGATGTGATGGAAAATGCTCTGAGTCCCAGCACTTGGTAACAAAGGCAGAAGATTCTCTATGAGTTTGAGGCCAGCTTGTTCTACACATAGACTTCCAGGCCAGCCAGGGCTATGTAGGAGACCCTGTCTCAAAAACAAACAAAAGCAAAAGGTAAAAATCCTCACCAAGGCCCCATGGCCTCATAATGGCAATTTTAACTATATAGAAGTCTACTGAGATATAGTTTGGAATGGAGAAAGTGTTTGACTAGCTATATTAATCTAGCTGGGGGATAGTTTTACTTATAAGCTCACTATCTCTATTCTTAGAAAGGAATCTTTAAAAGTATTACCTTATTGTTAATTTTTTGCATGTGCATGTGTGTGGGTACATTTCTACCACAATGTGTAAATAGAGGCAGAACTACTTTCCAGGGTTGCTTTCTTCTTCCACTGTATGGGGACCAGGAGATCAAACTCAGGTGGTTAGGCTTGGCAGCAAGTTCTCTTACCCACTGAGCTGTCTCATCTCCCCATTTAAACGGGGTCCCTTGGCCAGGGTGGCTCCCCACATCTTAGGTAGACAAGTATGGCCCTCAGTGCTCCGTGGTTGCTGTGCTGGAATCACGGCCTACACTATTAGGTTTGGTTCTGTAGTGCTGAGGATTGAACCCAGGGCTTTGAACATGCTAGACAAACATTTTACCAACAGACCTATACCCCTAGCTAGGACCTGTGTTTGGGAAGGAAAAAAATTGGTGCTATTCATAAGCTCACTTAAAAAACAAAACAAAACAAAACAAAACAAACAAACCTGTCCAGGTCAATTTGTAACACAAGATTGTTTGCTCACTGGCAGGTGACTGGAGTTTAATCTGCCCTCCCCTCAAGACTTTTTTCATAATTTTGGTACTTAATATTTTTCCAGTAGCGGCTGTTCAACTCTGGAAATGAGGAATTTGCTTGATATATGCAGATTTGTTTGATTATAATCAAATGCTATAGCGTTAAGAGGGTACATAGGCTGTGGAGGTATTAACATGGGTTAGAGCCCCAACTTCTCCCCTTTTCTCAACCTTCTGAGGCCCCGGGGTCACCCACAGAAGTGGGTGACAGTAGCAGGCTGCCTTCCCTGGCTGTCGGGGGTTAGCTCGAATCTCTGACCGAGCACAGCACCTGGCAGTGGAGAGGACATTGCGCAACTGTCAGCTGTTGTTATTTTCATTATGCTGAGTTCCTTCCAATTAAAATCACTCGGGGATCGTAAACCGCTGTGAACCAGTTAATTAAAACGAACTGGGAAGAACTCCACTGGTTTCTAGGCCTTGGCATGCTTTGTGGAATGGATGAATTATATGTTCCTTGAAAGTTGGAAGGAAGTTTCTGCTCCTACTAAAGTCACCATTTCGAGCCATGCCTTTTCCTCCCTCTTGAGTGGTGTGGTGAGGAGATACTTATTAAAATACTCCCCTGACATTTAAATTAGAGTTTCACATTTTAATCCTAAGAATGGGGTCAGCCAACTCTTTCTGTAAAAAACAAAGCGGCAAAATTTCAGACTTTATGGTACATACAGTGCCTTCTTTCTTAGGAATTATTTTAAAATTGTGTGTGTGTGTGTGTGTGTGTGTGTGTGTGTGTGCACGCGCGCGCACCCATCCCTGTACACCAAGTACTGCTAACTGCAAGGGTAGGAGATGGTGTTAGATTCTCAGAACCCGAAGCTGCCAGGTGGTTTTGAGCTGACCTGACTTGTGGGTGCTGGCAATTGAACCCAGGTTCTCTAGAAGAGTAGCCAGTGCTCTTAATCACAAAGCCATCTCTACAGCTCTACAATCTGGGCTTTAACGGCGGCCAATTACTTAACCATTGAGCCAAGTGATTTTGGACCCAGTACCCAAGGCTCTCTGTACCTGTCCTCCGCTGTAAACTAGGACTTGCTAGTCGTACGTACTGCAGTAATCGAGCAGATCTGAAGTGCTTAGCACTGCGCCTGCGGATCAGCTCAGCTTCACCACTTCAAAGTAAGGCCTACTGGGCTTTCAGGGCCTGTGCTGTTAAGATCTCTCTCTCTCCCTTCCTCCTTCCCTCACTCTCTCTGTCTCTCTGTCTCTCTCTTTCTCAGATGTATAATGCATGTGAATTATTCCTTGGGAGGGTGGAGGAAATCGTCTATAAACTGACAAGGCCTTGGAGCACATTTTGATGAAGGCATTCCTTTGACATTGCCAAGTTCTTAGAATCTACCTTTGCAGAATGATACATTTCATTATGGCTTTCAAATTTAATAGCCTAGAAATGTACCCAGTGGTTATTGAAGAGTTCAGACATCTGGCAGATTTGTAATTCATTCTAAGACTTACAGTCCACACTAACTTGTAACCTAGAGGGGGGGGGTTAAAAAAAAGAATAAAAAACAGTAACCTTTCAAAGCTCACCTCTCTTCTATTAAAGCTGGATAGAAGGAGCGGTTAGACCATAGAGTTCTTACAGTAATTAAATTCACTATGTATAAAGAGTCTGGGGGGAGGGGCTTACACACTGTAAAATTTTAATAAGTGATAGTTATTATTTTTACTATTCTCCAGGGCATTCACTCAGGAAGACTCCTTTAAGATTAAAAGCCATTTGCTGGGTTCTTAAATGAACAGTGTTCGCCTCTTACTGTAGGTTGGAAGTGTCTACCTGTGGGCCAGGAAGATGGCTGAGCACTGACGACGTCTGCTGCTCTTGCAGGGAGCCAGAGTTTAGCTGCCGGCACTCAGCACCCAAGCAGCTCACAGTGCCTGTGACTCCAGCCCAGGAACACACATGTTCTCTCTGTCTGTCTCTCTGTCTATCTCTCTGTCTGTCTGTCTGTCTGTCTCTCTCTCTCTCTCACACACAGTCTTTTTCACTGTTCTCTTTTTCTTATTTTAAGATATGCCTAATTGTATAAGAATTAACTGGTTCCTGGAGAGTGCCTTCGTGAGCCTGTTCATCATGCTTTCTCACGGGTGGGTATGTCTGATGCTCAAGAGTACGGGAATGTTTTAGAACACAGCAAGCAGTAGATACTGAACCAGATTTGAATCTTGTCTTTCTCAACTTACTAGGTTCTGAATTTGAGTATGTAATATCCTCTGCGAATTACAGGTTTTTTAATCTTTAAAATACATTGGTTTCAGTTTCAATAAGGCTCTGGGTAGATGAATGTAGTCGTATGTGCATTTTTAATATCAGCTGTATTAAGCCACCATTCACATACCTACGACTCACCCACTGCACCCCTTGGGATTTGGTAGCACACAGAGAGTCACTCAGCTATTACTACCATCAATCAAAAGAAAGTCTGACCTCTGACCCCTAGCCTTAGGCCACCATTAAATTTACTTTATAAATTATCCTACTCTGGACATTTGTGTAATGAAACCATCTGATAGATGGGATTTTATGACTGGCTTCTTTTGCTTAGAAAATTGTTTTCAAACTTCATGCTATAGTGTGTGTCAGGACTTCATTTTCTTTTATTATGTGTGTGGGTGTTTTGCCTGCATATATGTCTGTGCCCATGCATGCCTGGTGCCCAGGAAAGCCAGAAGAAAGCATTAGATCCCCTGGGACTGCTGTGGCCCACCACATGGGTGCTGGGCGTGGCGCCTCTGTCCTCTGGAAAAACGGTCTTAATTGTTGAGCCTTCTCTGCTAACCTCTCCGCTTCTTCACTACAGATACAGCGATGCAACGTGGCCAGCTGCCTCCAGTTCCCGCACTCCCACTGAAGGACTGAGCTCCTGCAAGCTCCAGCTTCTCTGCCGTGATGGACCAAACCGTGAGCTGGAATAAACACTTCTTACACTGATTTTTTCCTGGTGTTTTATCTCAGTGACAGAAAAAGTAGCAGAAGCAGCAAGCCTTCTGTCTTTTTAAAAGATATCTGAGAAGTTTGTGTAGACTGATAGTTCTTGGGTACTTGAAGGGAACTGCCAATCAAACTGAGATTTCAATTTCTGGCCCCTGAAAATGAGTGCAGTTCTTAGTGGTTTTCCAGCTTAGTGGCCTGGGATTGTGTATCATCGTGGGTGGAGTCTGACTTCTGGAGTAACGAGTTTCTCATCTTTGAGCAAGCTTCCATTTCCTTACATTGAAATATAGATGGAGGGTGCTGGAGAGCGGACTCAGAAACCAAGAACACTTGCTGCTCTTGTAGAGGACCTGAGTTTTGTTCGGCATCCATGTTGGGCAGCTCACGACCACCTGTAACTCCAGATCTAGGGGATCCAATCCTCTGCACTTATCACACACACACACACACACACACACACACACACACACACACACTTTAAAAAATAAAAAATATATTAGTGGGCATATCTGACTCAAAAATATTGTGAGGATTAACAACAAAATACATACGTTGCTTGATGCATATCTTACRCTTAAGTTCTTAATAAATACTTATTTTTATCTCATAGATTCTACAGAGTGCTAGGTTACCTTGTGTGTATGTGTTTATGTGTGTTGTGTCAAAGCATGTGTGTACACACGCTTGATGTGCATGCGTGTTCAAGCAGGTGAAGGCGCAAGGGTGACACTGGGCCTCTTCCTCAATTGCCGTCCCTTTACCGAGGCAGATTCTCCTCAATCAAAATGTCCAAATCTATATTTATACTTTCTGATCTGTCTTTTACTTAAAGATTTTGCATTTGTCTACTTACTGTGGGAGGGGCACACATATAGAGGTCGGAGGGTCATGTCTGGGAATCTCCTTTTGCCATATAGATCCTGGAGATGGAACTCCTACTGAGCCATCTTGACCGCTCAAGTTTTATTTTTGTTTCCCTGTTCCCTTCACCCTTTCTCTTTAGCTTTGTCCTGTGGTACTGCCAGATAGGAACGCATTTTCTCTTTTGCCTCAGTGACATAAAATTGTGATTTTGGCCATGTCCTAAAGCACTGACATGTGAGTATGGAAGTTTTCAGGACATGCGTAGGATTGGCGTGCCGGTCACACCTACTAGGGAGTCTTTCATGGCTCTCCAAAGTCTCCAGTTTGTAAATAGCTGAAAGGGGTCGCTTCCATTCTATTAATAGCTCTTTAGCCGATCTCTCGTGCTCCTTCTCTGTGTGTTTGTGTGTGTGTATGCATAGTGCACGCACGAGAGCGTGCGGAGTGCACGCACGTGAAGGACAGAGGGCAACTTGCAGAAGTCAGTTCTCTCTCTCTCTCTAGCATGTGGTCACAGGATGGAACCAAGGTCATCAGGCTGAAAGTGCCTTTCTCTGCATAGCCATCTTGCTAGGCCCACCTCGCTGTTCTTTGAATGTCTGGATCTGGCAGCAGTATGAAGAACCAGCTGTCTTTCATGTGAATGTTTTAGCTTTAGACTGTGCGACTCCTCGAATAGGTGAAAAAAAATCTAAATTTAAAATTTCCTTTAAGAAAGCTTGGTTGTATTTTTATTACTGAGGATGGTAATGCAGCTCTGTATAGGAATATACATATGAACACATACACACCAACACAGCCCCAAGAGCTTGTTTATTTATTTTGTAAATTAGTGTGTATTGTAATCTGACTATTCGAGCAATGAGCCGCTAGTCCTGAGGACTTCCCGAGCTCTGGCGGAGACCTCGGAGTCCCCACTTAATGTCTCCACTTACTGTAGAATAAGCAACTGAGCTGTTACATATCCCAGAGACTGCTTACTCTCAGGCCTTGCCTGTGTCTTGCTTCTCAGATATCCACTCAATAAAACTCCTGTCAACCCACTCTCCCAAACACGATTGCAGGGGTGATGTCTGATGCCTTTTCTCTGTGCCACACATATACAAATCATTAGCAAGATTTATTTATGTAGCCTTCAAAGAGAGTCTTGAAATTGTTYGCTTCCCCCTGTCTATGCTGTCTCTGTGCTCAGAGCTCTGCTGTTCTTTATCTAGGCAACGGCCTCATGACAGGCCCTTCCTGCGCCTGCCCTTCCTATTTCTAATCTCCTAGCTCTCTGTAGAACAGCCACAATCATCTCACAATCACCATATCAGGCCTTACTTAAAAGTATTTAGACACTCCTTACTGTATTTAGAATTTTAGGGTTATATTTTTAATAGCTTTTGCTTTTTTTCTCTATATTTTAATCTCTCTCTGTCTTTGTCTCTGTCTCTCTGTCTGTGTGTGTACATATTTGTATTTGTGAGAATATGTGGGGAGTGCATGTGCTTGTGTGTGTGCTATTTACATTTGTGAGGGTGCACTGTATGTGTGTGCACGCGCGCGCGCGCGTGCACCCAAGACTGCTCTCCACAGTTTTCCTCCATCACTCTGCCATGTTCTTCATTAAGCCTGGGCCTCTCAAGCAATCCCAGAGTTCTCTGATAAGGCTAGCCGCGCTAGCCAGTCAGCTTTGAGGACCCCATCTCTTCTTTTCCAAGCCAGACTTGCAGGTGTGCTGCYGTGCTCACCCAGCATTTATACTAGTTMTGGGGATCCACACTCTGGTTTTCCTTAAGTAGCTAGCAAGTGCTCGAACCACTGASCCAKCTATCTCCCCAGCTCTTTATGTTTGTAACTAAATAGGAAGTCTTTGTTGGTCCTGACGCCTGAGGAGTTGGTCACTCCTCCACACCTGTGCAACCGCACCAGCCCCCCCCCTTGACACCCCATGTTGTGCTTCAAACATTCTCGTGGTTTGTCTCCCTGCCTGCGTTCCTTTCTGTCCTTCTTTCTTTTATTTATTTTTCTAGCATTTATGGTTTTTGTATAGTGCAATTGTATCCATCTGGAATATTCTCACACCTGTCTCTTCTTAAAATTTAGTCTTAGCTTCTTTTCTTTCTCAAAGAAGCTATTTTCTGATCACTCTGTGTCCACCATAGAAACAATCCTCCCCTGTGTGAGTCTCCTCCTCCTAGACATTTAGCATAATCTTTACAAGTTTATCTGTCAGTTTACCTCYGGATGTGTCTTCTAAGCTATAGACTAAAATCTCTAAAGGCATACATAACTGAATATATGAGTTCACATGGAGACCGCTTTAATCACATGCATGACGAGCCATGCACACAGCCTGGCATTTGCCCTTAGTAGTAGTAGGTGCCCAAATAGTAATTGAAGGACAGCTAAATCCACTCTGCTTGTATGGACTCTGCCTGGTGATATCAAACTTTCTCACGATAGCTTGGCTTACATTTTCTTTCTGACTCTCGGACCCAGAGAGTGCGATTTGCATTCATTGGAAATTGTATTTTGAAATTTAATTTTTCCCACAGGGCAGCAATATGTATTCTGGTGATCTCTAGGGATCTGAGCAGGAAGCCATCACTCCCAATGAGTGACATGATCAGCTATCTTCTGTTTTTTAATTTATTTTTCCCCGTTGAGGCAGGGTCTCATGGAGCCCAAGCTGGACTCMGACTCACTCTCTAGGTAAGGATGATCACGACCTTCTGAGCCTACTGTCTCTACCTCCCGACTGCTGTGATCATGGACGTGTGTTTCCACGGGTAGCTGTGTGTAGTGCTAGAGGCCAGACCTAGGGCTTTGTGACGGCCAGCCAGCTACGGTGCCAGCCAGCTACGGTGCCAGCCAGCTACGGTGCCAGCTGAGTCACATCCACAGCTGAAACAGATCACTCAGGGTTCTGTACTGTTAAGCTATGTTTGGTAGGTGGGATTTTTATATTTAATGTATCGAATATGTATGAGTGTTTAGCCTACATCCGTGTGTACCATGTATGTACCTGGTGTCCAGAGAGTCCAGAAGAGGTCATTAGATCCCTTGAAACTGGAAGGGGATGGCGTGAGCACCACGTGGGTGCTGGGGCTTGAACTTCAGTCATCTGTAAGAGCAATAAGTTCTCTTAACTGCTAAGCCATCTCTCAGCCCCTAGAGTTAATTTTGAACTTGAGATATTTTCACTTTACAGTGAAAGGATTTATTTATACACAGTGCCATCATAAATAGAGGGTGCCTGTAGTTTTATCTAGAAGTAAAAACATTGTGGCTGGAGAAGCGGCCCAGTGGTTAAGACCACTTGCTGCGCAGGATCCGAGCAGCCATGCGGGGCAGGCCACGGCTGTCTGTAAGTCCAGCTGCGGGGATCCATCACCTTTGCCTCCTTGAACCTGACACTCAAGTTCACACATGCTGTGCAAGCCCTCTCATGCACGTGCACACAGGTACACCTTAAAAATAATAAAACTGAGTCTTACCAAAAGAACTAGAAAATCTAAGCAAGCAGATAGTTGCAAAGGAGGTTGAATCTCTGATTCAAAACTTCCCAAGAGAGAAGCCGAGGATGTGAAGACCTTCACTATAAATTCAACTGACTATTCAAAGACAAAGCAACGTTAACACATCACATTGGAAGGTACTGCAGAGTACCCCTTTCTCAAGGGCAGCATCACACTAACACCAAAGCTAGGCCAGGACACTACCAGGAAATACAGATCACTATTCCTGATGAACACAGGCATGAAAATCTTCTGCAAAACACCAGGAAATAAACTTTAGCTCATTAAAGGATCATGTAGTGTGTCAAGGGGAGAAGGGAGTGGCTATGGTCACGAGGGAGGACGGCTTGACAACCAACCACAAGTGAAGCAGCGTGACAAACACTTCAAGGGGACATGGTCACCCTGAAGGTCTGTAGATGGACAAAGAGGGCCTAGCCAAGTTCGACATCCTTTCAGAATAAAAAGCCAGTGATTTAAATGTGGGACGCATGTACCTCAGCATTACAGAGGCCATATGTAGTGAACTTCCAGTAAATAATGACGGTAAAACAAAAGGATGGAAATTTTTCCTCTAAGAATCAGGACATAAAACACTTTTGGGGTGGGGTGGGGTGGGGGGGGTGGGGGACGAGCTCTTTCTATGTGGCTTTGACTGTCCTGGAGCTCCCAGTGTTAACCAGGCTCACCCTGAGACTCCCAGAGATCCCCTCTCCTGCCTCTGCCTTCCGTATGCTGAGATCRAATGCTTGACTCGCAGCTGTGCCTGATGAGACAGAAATGCTACCCTTACTACTCCTGTGGACAGGATCCTGAAATCTCTACCCAGAACAACTCCATCAGAAAAAAACAGAAGGCACTGCAATAAAGAAGTAAGATGATCCGTCTGTAGTTGACACGTTCTTTTATTCAGAAAGCCCTAAATATGACATCAAAGTCACTTGACAGAATTATTAGATTGGTTTAGTAAAGGTAAAGTTGCGGGATACAAAATCAACATAGAAAATTAGTACCTTTTACATCAGCAGTAGAGTTTCTGGAAAAGAAATGAAGAAAAGAGGGTCTACAAGATGGTTCAGGGGATCAAGGTGGTCTTAACCACGCCTGTCTACAGTTTTAGTTCGACACCCTGGAGCCACATGGTGAAAGAACAGAACCAACTCCTGAAAGTTGCCCTCTGACCTTTACACACTAAGATGTAGACACACACACACACTTAAGAAAATGAAGAAAACAACCCCATTTATAATGCCATCTTTTAAGAGTATTTTAGAATAAAGGTAAAAGATGGATGTAATAGACACTGTAAATTACTTTTTACAGAAATTTGAGAATATACAAACAAATGGAAATTCTCTTGTGTCCATAGATTGGAAAAATATTATTTAAATATCAGCATTGTTCAATGTAGTCTATAGACTCAATGTAGAAATTGAAATACTAATAATTTTTTTTTTACAAATATACTACAGGCAAAAATTAACTGAAAACGGACTAAAGATCTAGATTCCAAATAAGACTACTTGTCTTTTCGACATTAAAAATGCTTGATGCCTAACTCACAAGTAAATATGTAAGTAAGTAAATAAATAAAGGGATTATAGAGAGCCCGTTTGGAACTTCCACACAACAGAGTAAAGGTGTGGTGCGAAGACTATGCATAAAATGAGAGCGAATGCACGTGAGCCGCACACCTAGTAAGGGGTTAGGATCTTAAATACATAAGTAACTCAACAGCAACAATAAAATCTTTCTTTTAATTAGCTGTCTGACAAAGACATCACAGCTTGTTTAGGGAACACACACACAGACTTGAGCCAATTCCCAGTCAGTCAGTCATCCATCCCGGTGACCTTCTGTACAGTGACAAAGGTCAACGCGAGGCCCTGAAACTTTGCTTTGATTTTACATTGTCACCATCACTCACACATTTACGTACTTACCTAACACACACACACACACACACACACACACACACAC
>BDUI01001545.1:10542-22993 GCA_002335545.1 Apodemus speciosus | reverse complement strand
TGTTCCGAACATTCTCAAAGAAACAGAACACTAGCAAAGATTACAGCATGGAGTCTCGATTCGGATCAAAGGAAAATGCCTTCAGGGCAGCGCTTGACTTCTGAGGGCGGGGGAGGAATGGTCCAGGCCTGAGGTTGGAGGGATCCCAGCCTTTCGGGTGGGCGCAGGCAAAGGCTTTGTAAGCAGAAGCCGGACATCCGGCAAACCAAGGAGGAGCGGAGGAGATGGCTAAGGCGCACCGAAGCGGATGGGTGTGGGCTTCACCTAGTTTTGTTGCCCACAGTCCCGTCCTTGACAGTGTGTCACAAGTTGCTGACCAAGAACCGTGTCTGCATAATGCAAACGTCGAGATGCCGCGGGTTCCTCCTGACTCAAGTAGAAACAGGCACTAGGTGGTACAGATTACATTTTGAGGCTGTGCCCAACAGAAAGTTCTCTTGCGATCTCTTTAATCACATGCAAATCCCTACCAGCTCAGGTGTATATCTCAAGTATGAAAGCCTGGACGGATCCATGTTAGCATGGCTCTCAGGCCACCCCTGCCACTCAGACTCCTGTCCACTAGGGACCGCACGCGACGGTGCACAGAGCCGGCCAGGGCTGTCAGGCCGTGGAACTTCACTATTTTCATACAAATGCGCCCCGCCCTTTTTTAGAAGCAATGTTGTTCAGACTTTATGCAAGTTAGACAGATAAATTAATATTAAAAGKAATACATCTGCCATTGCCCTTGGACTCTATACCCCAGGCGTGGCGGCACTTTTGCCCCTTACACTCCCAGACTCGTAAGTCCTCTGCTCTCCACCACTCTCCACACTGTGAGCTCTGGGATGTCTGGGTGCCCTCTGGCTCTGTCTTTTATTGTACGTAAATGACAAGGCTCCCCACGACCTGAGTAGCACAGAGCACTTACCTCCGAGGGGCTCACCATATAGAAAGAGAAGGGGCAACCAACACAGGGGTTCACCATATAGAAAAAGAAGGGGCAACCAACACAGGGGTTTACCATATAGAAAGAGAAGGGGCAACCAACACAAAGAGTGCACTTACCAACCTGCGGTGGGAGTTTGTGAAGGGTGCAGCTCTTCTGAATTTTCTTTTTTTTTTTGTTGTTGTTGTTATTGTTTTGTTTTTTGGGTTTTTTTTGTTCTAATTTTCAGCATTAACTGAGAAAGACTTTGACTTCTGAAGCTTTACTTCATGTCTTTGCCCTGATTTTTGTTGTTGCTTGCTTCTCATTCATTGCTTAATGTTTGGACATGGGCATTTGCATACATGAAGTCTTCTTCAACTGCGATGTTTGGTTTTTTTTTTCTTTCTGTGTTTCCCACATTCCTATTAAAATTCAAGTCATTTTCCAGGTATAGAACAGTAATAATTTAATATCAAAACTTAATTAATACTTCCTCTGCCCAATTTTTCTTAATATTAAACAATAATCACACTACAAAATCTTTGCCCACTGTGTTGAAATATTACAAGTTCTCACCATTTTGCAATGAAGAATCCGAGGCTCTGAAAGATTTCCGTATCTAAGGTCTCACAGCGTACAAAACGGTGTAATCTGCCTCTGACCCCTGGTTCTCTCCAGCTCCAAAGCCTGTAGACTCCCGTGGGACCCTTGCCATACTCCAGTGTCCCTTCAGACCTCAGTGCCCTCAGCCCTGACACTGCAACTCAGCAAGACAGCCAAACTCTAGGATTGCCTTCTGGGAATAAGCAGTGTCCGTTAGGATTCTTCAGAGAAGACTCAGGTCCTAAGTATTACAGGGAATTTTGTACTTCTTTTTGAGAGAAATATCTGTTAAGATAAAAGSTAGCTCTTTAGTAGTTGAGAGCTTCCCGTGTGCTGAGTTATTTGGAAACCCTACACACTGGAAACTGCACTGTAGCCACACTGTGCAATAGAGAAGCAGAAAGGGGACTCATAGCCCCAGCCTGACACGGCGTCTGCTGGAGCACAGCTTCTCTCTGCCTCCATGAGTACACCGTGCAAGCTGCATGGGCTTCCCGCCAGGCCCCTCTGCACAGAACTGTAACTTTACCGACCACTTCAGGCCCCACAAGAGGCCTTCTGCAAACCTTTGCTCACTGTTCAGGCCCACCCTGAACTGTCCCTCCAGGAAACCCGTGTAGCATTTATTATCTGTACCCCAATTTACTGTTTATTGTTCTCTAATTGTTTCATGAGTCTTTTCTCTCCAACCAAATKATAAGCTGCATGAGGGCAAGGAATRTGTGTCATGCGTCTTTGGGATCTGCCTCAGAGTGTAGCACAAGGTAGGTACTATGTAGGCCCCTAGTAACACTTGCCTTGGATCGCTCAGAACCCCAAATACCGTGAGCACTTCCTATATAACTTCATATACGTAGCTCCCATGTCGCCAACATTATCCTTTCTTTGAACGTCCACGGGGACAGATTCCATTGAGAGGCCTGTGTTTGCTGTTTTAGGATGCCGAGTCATACCAGAATGTTGTGGAACTCAAAGAGGACAAGAAGCCCCAGAATCCAATTCAGGACAACCTGGAAAACTACAGAAAGCTGCTCTCACTGGGTAAGGGCCTACTTCCTTGGCCACTTTCAATCCCACCAGAGGGATTTTTTACTTTTGTTACTTTGTTTCCAGTTGTTTGAATCCATACAAGTCCTCAGAAGCCCTTTGGTGAACTTGCTCCTCTGAGGGGAAATGAGGTTTTAAAGAAATCTGTCTGGCTTTGGTTGAAGAATATGTCATACGGACTGGGGCTGATGGGTTCTGACATAGAGCTTTCCTGTGTGACCTCAGGTCCACATGTGGACTCCTCCAGAAGCRCGGCCTAAAGTGGTAGTAGGTAGTTGCTGCGAAAACTCATAGAGCCAAGGACTATATGACAGTGGATGGTAGGTTGAGTAGATCGTTGAGAAGGAGGGATAGGAGCACAGTGGCACATGCTTGACACTCCAGTGCTCTGTGCCTAAACAGGAGGGTCACCAGTTGGGGCTTGTCTGGACTACCTACATAGTGAGACATTCAAGAAAGAATGGAGTCTCTCAAAGAACTGAACAGGAGGTAGACTATAAGAAGGTAGTCTGAACTCATGCACATATGGAGTCTTCGTACCATTTTCTAGGTGTGATTAAACGAAGGGAATCAAAATATAGAGTATATCAGGTTAGGAAATGAATATGAAGAAAATGAAAGACATTGCAAGATTTGAATATGAGACAGTTCATATTTACTGTGGGTGGGGAACAGATCAACTAATGGCGATGAGKCTCAGTCTTCGATGTAAATTTGAGCCGCCATTTTGTTCTTATAACCAGGAGTCCAGCTTGCCGAAGATGACCGACACTCTCACATGACACAAGGCCACTCATCGAGATCCAAGAGGACTGCCTATCCAAGCACCAGTCGAGGTGAGTGAGAATCCACATGGAGAAACTTCCACATTTCACATTCACAAACACCACAGGAAAATGCCACCCTGATCTTAGAGGCCAGGAAAGAATTACATACGGGGATTTCTTTCCAGGTCTGAAACCCATGCCTGAAGCCAAAAAGCCATCCCACAGGCGTGGAATCTGTGAGGACGAATCTTCTCATGGAGTGATAATGGAAAAATTCATCAAGGATGTGTCACGCAACCCCAAATCCGGAAGAGCAAGGGAGCCGCATGAGCGTCCTCCTCCGAGGTTCCCCAGGCCTCATGACAACTGGAAGGACGGTTCCTCAAACAGAAGAGAGTCCGTGATCCAGGAGAGGGGTTTCGAAGGGAGCGCATTTAGGGGAGGCTTCCGGTTCAATGCAGACTTGGCTTCCAGAAGCAGAGCTCTAGAAAGGAAGAGGCGTTACCACTTTGATTCTGATGAGAGGGGCTCAGGTCATGAGCATAAAAGCTGTGTGCGGAAGAAGCCTTTTGAGTGTGGTAGTGAGATGAGGCAGGCTATGAGCACGGGCCGCCCGAGCAGCCCTTCCTTCTCTGAGTCGCAGTCAATCGATTTTGGGGCAAACCCCTATGTGTGTGATGAGTGCGGGAGGCAGTTCAGTGTCATCTCTGAGTTTGTGGAGCACCAGATCATGCACACTCGGGAGAGCCTCTATGAATACGGAGAGTCCTTTATTCACAGTGTGGCTGTCAATGAGGTGCAAAAAGGCCAGGGTGGGGGCAAACGCTTTGAGTGTAAGGAATGTGGAGAAACCTTCAGTAGGAGTGCTGCCTTGGCAGAGCACCGCCAAATCCACGCTAGAGAGTATCTGGCAGAGTGTAGAGCTCAGGAGGATGAGGACAGCATCATGCCTAGCCCCACCTTTAGTGAGCTGCAGAAGATGTACGGCAAAGATAAGTTCTACGAGTGCAAGGTGTGCAAGGAGACCTTCCTGCACAGCTCCGCCCTGATCGAGCACCAGAAAACCCACGGCAGAGGCAACTCAGATGACAGAGACAATGAGCGTGAGCGCGAACGCGATCGCCTACGTGCACGTGCACGGGAGCAGCGTGAGCGCGAACGTGAGCGCGAACGTGAGCGTGAGCGTGGGGAACCCTTTCTGACCTGTCCAAACTTCAGTGAATTTCGGAAGATGTACAGGAAAGACAAAATCTTTGAGTGTAAAGTGTGTGGAGAGAGCTTTCTTCATCTCTCATCTCTGAGGGAGCATCAGAAAATCCATACTAGAGGAAACCCATTTGAAAATAAGAGCAGGGTGTGYGAGGAGACCTTTGTCCCCAGTCAGTCTTTCAAACGGCGCCAGAAAACTTACAGAGAGAAGCTGTTCGACTTTAACAATGCCAGAGATACGTTGATGGGAAGCTCAGACCCCAGCGAGTATCAGAAAATTCGTTCACGAAAGAATTTCTTTGAGGGCAGAGGATTCGAGAAACCCTTTGTTGAATCTCAGAAGAGTCACACTATAACAAGACCACCTGGAGAMAAAGAAGATGACAAGCCGTTCACCATCAGCGTYAACCCTAATGACAAGCCGAAATTCCCCACCTTGGAAAATGGCTCCCAGAGCAAATCCTATGAGAGGTCTGTTATTCACAGCTTGGGCTCCGCCGCAGGAGCTCAGAAGAGCCATGGTGCACTGGGGTTCAGTAAGCCAAGACCAGTGGCAGAGGCTAGTACCCAGAGCTCGAGCAGCATCAGCTACCCCAGAGCCCTCTCTGGAGGCAACGCCTATGGAGGGAAGGGATACAAGGACATCATCCACAGCTTGCCCGCTCCTCGACCTCTGAAACGTCATAGAGCAAATCAGTGTGATGAGGAGGGAGAGTCCTCCATTTATATCCCAGATTTTATTAATAAGCGAAGGAAGATTCCTGCCAGAGAAGACACTTATGAAGGAAGTAGCAGCAACAACTACCACACACCGAATGCATCCCGTGCTGAGCCTCCAAGTCTTTCTGGAGAGTCCCATGAATCTAAGCAGGATGTCACATTTTCAGTTCCCAGCTCAAGTGTTCGTGAACACCAGAAAGCTCGTGCCAAAAAGAAGTACATTGAGCCCAGGAGCAACGAGACGTCTGTTATCCACTCCCTCCCTTTCGGTGGATTGCTTGCAGGTCACCGTAGGGCAAAGTTTTTTGAGTGCCAGGAATGCGGGGAGGCCTTTGCTCGTAGGTCTGACCTCATTGAGCACCAGAAGATTCATGATAGAGAAAGACCTTCTGGAAGCCGACATTATGAGCGCTCTGTCATCCGCAGCCTTGCCCCCAGTGACCCTCAGACCAGTTACGCCCAGGAACATTTCATTCAAGAGCAAGTGCGTAAATTCAGAGCGTTTGGACAACGCTCCACTACCAGCAACAACTTCAGTGTACAGAAAATCCATATCCAAGAGAAATCTAATGCCGAGGAGCCCCATGATAAAGAAACTCATGGTCAAAAACTTCATGACAAAGAGCCATATGGTCAGGAGCCCAGTGGCCAGGAGCCCCATGGTGAAGAGCCCACTGACCAGGAGCCCACTGACCAGGAGATGCGCAGTGAAGAGTCCCATGGCCAGGAGATGCGCAGTGAAGAGCCCCGTGGCCAGGAGATGCGCAGTGAAGAGTCCCATGACCAGGAGATGCGCAGTGAAGACTCCCATGGCCAGGAGATGCGCAGTGAAGAGTCCCATGTCCAGGAGATGCGCAGTGAAGAGTCCCATGTCCAGGAGATGCGCAGTGAAGAGTCCCATGACCAGGAGATGCGCAGTGAAGAGTCCCATGACCAGGAGATGCGCAGTGAAGAGTCCCATGGCCAGGAGATGCGCAGTGAAGAGTCCCATGACCAGGAGATGCGCAGTGAAGAGTCCCATGGTGAAGAGCCCCATGGCCAGGAGATGCACAGTGAAGAGCCCCATGGCCAGGAGATGCGCAGTGAAGAGTCCCATGGCCAGGAGATGCGCAGTGAAGAGTCCCATGGCCAGGAGATGCGCAGTGAAGAGTCCCATGGTGAAGAGTCCCATGGCCAGGAGAAAGCTGAAGATGCTACCATGGAGGCCTCAGTTTCTGAAGAGCACCAGAAAGATGATGTTGGTGATGCAATCTATGAATGCCAGGACTGTGGGCTGGGATTTACTGATCTCAATGACCTCACAAGCCACCAGGACATCCATAGCAGAAATGCTCTGGTTGACAGTCGTGAATACACACATTCTGAAGTTCATGTCCACTCTGTCAGCGAATTTGAGAAAAAGTACTCCGGAGAGAAACTGTACGAATGTCCGAAATGCGGGGAGTCTTTCATTCACAGCTCACTGCTGTTTGAGCACCAGAGGGTGCACGAACAAGAGCAGCTGCACTCTGTGAAGACCTGTGATGACGCGCTCATCGCTCTGCTGCCSGTGAGACCGAGGCGGAACTGCACCGTGGAGAGGAACCCCGCCGTTTCCGGGTCAGCCATCCGCTGCCGTCAGTGTGGACAAGGCTTCATCCACAGTTCTGCCCTCAATGAGCACATGAGACAGCACAGAGATAATGAAATCCTGGAACAGAGTGAGCTGGCAGATGAGATTTTCATTCAAGGCCTAGCCCTTACTGAGTATCAGGGAAGTGAAACCGAAGAAAAGCTTTTCGAATGCACAATCTGCGGGGAGTGCTTCTTCACTGCCAAACAGCTCGGAGACCACCACGCCAAAGTTCATAAGGAAGAGCCCTACGAATACGGGCCCTCCTACACCCACGCCTCCGTTCTCACCGAGCCCCTCAGGAAGCACATCCCTCGGTACGAATGCAAAGACTGCGGRCAGTCCTTCCTCGACGACACAGTCATCACTGAGCGCATGGTGTTTCATCCTGAGCGAGAAGGCGGGTCAGAAATAGTAGCTGCCACTGCACAAGAGGTCGAAGCCAATGTCCTCATTCCACAAGAAGTACTGCGGATCCAGGGATCAAATGCAGAAGCTGCCGAGCCCGAGGTGGAGGCTGCTGAGCCTGAGGTGGAGGCTGCGGAGCCGGAGGTGGAGGCTGCCGAGCCCAATGGAGAGGCTGAAGGGCCAGATGGAGAAGCTGCCGAGCCTGATGGAGAGGCTGAGCAGCCCAATGGAGAGGCTGAGCAGCCAAACGGTGATGCCGATGAGCCAGACGGAGCTGGGATCGAAGACCCGGAAGAGAGAGCTGACGAGCCAGAGGAAGACGTGGAAGAGCCGGAGGGAGATGCGGATGAGCCCGATGGTGCAGACATCGAAGACCCAGAAGAGGAAGGAGAAGATCAAGAGATTGAGGTCGAAGAGCCGTACTACAACTGTCACGAGTGTACGGAAACGTTTGCTTCCAGCGCGGCCTTTGGTGAGCATCTGAAAAGCCACGCTAGTGTGATCATCCTCGAGCCCGCCAATGCTCCTGGAGAGTGCTCCAGCTACATCGAGCGGGCGAGCACCAGCTCCGGTGGTGCGGAGCAGGCTGATGACAAGTACTTCAAATGCGATGTGTGTGGGCAACTCTTCAACGACCGCCTCTCCCTTGCCAGACACCAGAATTCTCACACTGGTTGAGTATCCAGGCCGAGGAAAAAAGAACAAAGCCAAACCTTCCTCCCAGAGCCAGACCCTTAATAAATCACAGAGAGAGCCAAACCAACCCATAATGTTAATAAGAAATTCACCTTACTGTGTACAGACCATACTTCACAGCCCGAACTGAGAACAAGAGAGACTGAACACAGAGACTCCTCCAGTCTTAGCGGTTCCCTACCAAGCCTCAGTGTATACTGAGAGCGCTGGAGCACACAGCTGCCATGTCATCTAAGGAACTAGACTGAGGGAGAGCTCAGTGACTGTTCAAGACCACAGAGGTTGCCCCGATCGACTGTAAATGAGACCCCTTCATACCCTAGACATAGTGATTCCTGCCGTGTATATAAATGAGCAAATCACAGCAAATCAGTGACACATATATTTGGATTTAGTGTGCTATAGAATTTACAGTTTACTCTACAGAGTTACCTAGTCTGGTACTCTGATTTTTTCCTGAGGAGGAAGAGAGCAACAATTTAGCATATATTTGTAAGTATTGTCCATCCTGCGGAAGCTTTACTGTGCATTGTTTGAGCCCCATTAGCATCCTTTCCAGGAATGGAGTGTGCCATCCCCTACCTCTTAGACAGTCCTGTGAAGGTGTGGGTGTGAAACTTCATGTGTCTCAACCCTGGCTGTGTGAAAACAGACATTTTAACTTCCACAGTCATTTGGTGTGCACCCAGCCCTGATTGTATAACTCTTTACAATATATGGATTTGTCTCTGTGACCCAAATCAACCCATCCCTACATTTATATACCTTACAGTGGTTTTCATGCAAAAAAGTTACATTTGAGGTGTTCTTTAAGGTTTGGATTTTTGTTTTCTAACCAACTCATCTTGTGTTCGATAGTGAATTCATGAAACCTGAAACTTTTCCCTGTAAATATTAATGTCTTTGCCTTTAAAGAGTGGGTGACAACCATCGCTAGATCACAGTAGTGCCTAATGAAAGGTTGGGAACCACAGGAGAGGCTCTTACATTGTAAATAAGGAAGCAGACTGACAACCTTTCACTGACTGCTGTGTGCTTCCTGCCTTAAGTGACAAGTGGCAGCGTCGCTTGAGTCACCTGTGTGGTGTTGTGTTGTGCTTGTCACAAGTCAGTGTGCTCCCAGGGTGGCCGGGAGCCAGTGTCCTTCAGTTTCCGTATCTCCAAACTCAACCCCCTGTTCTCTATGTGTCTGTCAACCCCAAGTCTATTGCATTTTTAAAAAAGCAAACACACACTCACACACACACACACACTCACCCACACGCACACACACACACTCACACTGACACACACACACACACACACACACACACACAAAGCTTTCTTTCTAGTTAATCCTAGCTTAACATGGACTCAGGTTCCCCAGCAGCCTTAATTTTTTTGGTTACCATCGTTCTTTCTCATTGAGTCTCCTTAGTGTCCCATGTGTCTCTGTGTCACCAGATGTCACAAACTGACTTCCCAGCTTGAGATTTCCTGCGTCCCCCCGTGGACGGCTTACGCTCCTTCTCGTCCCCTCCCCCACGGCTATAGAAAGACAATTTTTTGGCCTTCAGTTGGCTGGGGAAAAAAAAATTTAAAAATTTAAAAAATTAAAAAAAATAAAGTGGATCTGTAGCCGAAAGATCGCAAGATATGTACAGATCATCTGAGAACGTGAACAGAGTTTACCTGCTGGGGAAACCGGTCTGACTCTCAGTCTTCTAGATCTGTAGATCTGGGCTCATGAGGGAGTGTACCAGGCCTCAGTGAATGCCAAAGCCTTCAGAGGTTGGAGACTTAGGAGCAAGAAATAGAAATAAGTGAGCCAAAGAAGGGAGTTCCAAGATGACAGCAGATCTAGGAAGGAGATGAGACAGACTAAAGAAGATGCCAGCAGCAGGGACTGGACGGTCAGGGTGGTAAAAACAGATTGGAAAGAAGTGTCCTGGGTAGTTGGAAGAAAGGCCTTTTGGATGGCTTCAAGTAGGTCAAGGCCAGCTGCATAGAGAGAGCCCCATGTTGGAACTGACATCCAGGGAAACAGAGGGCCAATGATTCGCTGGTGAGGTACCCTCGAAATGGAAATCAGTGCCATAGTCATCGGGGTAAATGTGGGGACTCGGTATCAGTGACAGTGTCACCCCCACTAGACCCTTTTCGGAAAGTGACTCTTCAAGAAGTCTGAGTCAAGCGTCCATTCTGACTGTAACCAAGTGAGTAGATCAGGAACGGTTGAAATGCCGGACTGTGGAAGAGAAATTGAGTCAAAGTGCCCTGGATTCTCATGCAGTTGTTCAATGGTGAGAACCACAAGGAACTGTGAGGCAGATGTTCACAGAGTATGAGGTGGAGAGAGCAGGACACAAAATTATATTTGTACTACACTTATAACTGTTTTAAAATGTACGCTTATAGTCAAAAGCTATTGTGTTGTTGTAGGCTTATAGTCAAGCATTATTTTCTTAAATTTCTAGAATGTTCTTTATGGTAGTGTTATTCAAAAGTTAAGGATCATATTTCCATTGTGAGCATAATTGGAACTCATTATGAAATACTTGGAAAATAACAGAAAAGTGGAGGAAAGATAATCCATGTCCCCACCATCCAAAGATAGATATACTCTTTAATATCTTGTTTATTCTTGTTGCTGTGCACAGGTTTATATATTACAACTGTGTCAAAACGTGTATTCAAGATAGTTGTTCTAGTATTTCTTGTGTAATTACAGTAAAATACTTTGAAGTTTCCCTATGTTCCTTGTAGTAGCCGCCTGATAATAAAGCTTAGTATGTAATGTCACCATCATAAGCATACTATGTGCCCGATGAAAATTGGAAAATACAGTAAAATTGAAAAGAAAAATCTGCCCACATTCCCCATACCCAACAACTCTTACGATCTTCATCTGTGTCCTTCATTTCATGTCATTGCGCAGATTTGTGATTAAAACAGTGTTAAATAGATTTGCATAACGTCTAAAACAAAAAGAAATGTGGGAAACAAAAATAGTGTTTTGGGGGGGGTTTATGATTAAATATTTTGTTTAAAATTTCTTGAATAATCTTCAGTGTTTGGGTAACAAACTTTACATATGTACTCTGCATCACAAATATGAGGCATACTCAAAGAAAACTGGGGAACTGAAGTGAAGTAGAGAAAATCTGTTTCCAGCAAGCGTCTGGTAACACCTGGATCTGCACCTGCGGGTGCAGTTGTGAGGTTGGCCACGATCAATGTGGCATGTCGATGGCTGGAAGAAATGTGGAGAAGTGTGGCTCGCGGGCAGTTGTGGCGGGATAACAGTGGAGTGTGCTTTCTCAGTTTCTTTGAGGGGTCTTTATCCTAGTGTTCTAGTAGGCTGCCTTTATTGCTTATATATGCAGTATGTGACCATTCTAGTAGCCTTGAAGATATGGAAATGTAGAAGAGAAACTCACCCATATTTTCATTACCCAAAGACTGTGTTAACATCTCAATTTGTTTTCTTTGTCTTGTTTCTGTGCACAGGCTTTTGGTTTGTCAATGTGGTTGTAGTTGTTCTATCTTGTAATAGTGTCAACAATAAAAATAAAGTTAAAAATAAGATAATTCTCAGTCTCTTCTTTTGTTCTGTTTATGTGTTTGGGGTTGGTAACTTTGCAGGGACTTGTCACTGTTGATAAAGTTATACATTCAAAATGTTAGTGGCCCCTTAGCCCTGCAAAGTTTTAATTTTCAAATCTTATTCTTAATTAAAAGAAATAAGCCCGTGTGTATGTACACATATGAATGGATATTTGTGTGGGAGGATAGACACTCGTGTCCCAGTGTGTATGTGAAGGCTAAATGGCAGCCTTAAATGCCAGCCCCCACCTTCCCATCATTCGAGAGAAGGCCTTTTTCGGTTCACTGCTACATACCCCAGGATGGATGGCTTGCAAATTTCTGGAGACTCTTGTCCCAGCCTCCAGGGTTTCTGTAAGAGTGTTGAGATTCCAGGAGCATGCAGCAGCTGCGGGYTTTATGTGGGCTCTGAGATGTAAACTCAGATTTTAATACTTTGTTATAAGTGCTTTGCCCATGAAGCCATTTCTTCACTTTGTATTATTATTATTATTATTATTATTATTATTATTATTATTATTATTATTATTATTATTATTATTATATTGCATACTCCAACAATTATTTTTCAGGGATCTGTGGATTCTACCTGAATCCTAGCTTTAACTGTTTCTCTAAGAAGAAATCAGAGTTCATCTTCCTACATCATAACCACCTAGCAGTGGTTTTAGATTTTATTATAATCATAAATATATTTTGGTTAGTTAATAGGATATTATTCATTGGAAATATGAGGTTCCATAAAATGAGGGTTCGTGAGTCCTTAACCTGAGAATAGTGATAGGGCTCAGCATCACACAGAGGCATTTAGTCCAAACTTCTGCAGAAGGTTAAAAAGTGTTCACTATACTTTACCTCAGATTCACCACTGGGAACATAACCGTTCATCTA
>BDUI01001544.1:149617-164185 GCA_002335545.1 Apodemus speciosus | reverse complement strand
CTAAAGGAAACATGGGGACAAATTGTGGAGCAGAGACTGAAAGAAAGGCCATCCAGAGACTGTCCCACCTGGGGATCCATCCCAATACAGTCACCAAATCCAGACACTATTGCAAATAACCAAGAAGTGTTTGCTGACAGGAGCCTGTTATGGCTGTCTCCTGAGAGACTCTGCCAGAGCCTAACAAATACAGATATGCATGCTTGCAACCAACCATTGGACGGAGCAYGGGACCCCAATGGAGGAGTTAGAGAAAGGACTGAAGGAGCTGAAGGAGTTTGCAATCCCATAGGAAGAACAACAATATCAACCAACCAGACTCCCCTGACCTCCCAGGAACTTAGTCATCAACTATGGAGTACACATGGAGGGACCCATGGCTCCAGTTTTACATGTAGGATGGCTTTGTCAGGCATCAATGGGAGGAGAGGCCCTTGGTCCTGTGAAAACTCAATGGATGCCCCAGTGTTGGGGAATTAGAGGKCTGTGAGGCAGGAATGGATGGGTGGGTAGGGGAACACACTCATAGAAGCAGGGAAAGAGGAATGGGATAGGAGGTTTGGAGGGCTGGGGATCCTGGAAAGGGGATAAGATTTGAAATATAAATAAAGAAAATACAAATTAAAATAAAAGCATTTATCAGATAGCTTGCTTACAGTTTCAAGGCGAGCATATGACCTCTGGTGTAAGGGTCATATACTGATCATTGTGGTAGGTAAGCAAACATGATTCTGAAACAGTAGCTGATAGCTTACTTTTGACCCACAAACAGGGAGCACAGAAAAAGAAAGAGAATGAGAGAGAGAGAGACAGAGAGATAGAGAGAGAAACAAAGAGGCAGAGAGGTAATGAGACACAAAAACAGGGAGAGAAAGGAAAACAGAGACAGAGACTGAAAAAGAAACAGAGAAAGAGAGGGGGGAGATGGAGGAATGCAGACAGGTAGACAGATACACACATATACACGCATGCATAGAGAGAGAGAGAGAGAGAGAGAGAGAGAGAGAGAGAGAGAGATCCTGATATGGTTTTTGAAAGCTCATCAGTAGTGACACATTGACACATCTCCAAAATGACCATATTTCCTAATTCTTTCTAAATAGTTCACTAACTGGGAACCAAACCTTTAAATACATTCTCCTATGGTGGCCACTTTCATTCAAGCCACCACAGTGATTAAAACAAACTTKTCAAAGAAAGGGTTAACTTGCCTTGAATATCCTGACTCAGGGTGTATTCAGTGAAGCCAAAGCAGGAACTCAGCTTAGGAACATGGAAGGCAAGAACTAGACCCCTGGAGGAATGCTGCTGGCCAGCTTATTTCCCATGTCTTGCTCAGTTTTCTTTCTTGCATATCCAAAGGGCATCTGAGCAGAGCTGCATCACAACCAGTAAGCATCACTCCCTCTATGTCAATCATTAGGAAATTCCCAATAGACTTGTGTATGGGGCAATTGTACAAAGGTATATTTTCAATTAAGTTTCCCTAAACATATGCTTAGGTTTGTATGCAACCAATCTGTACAAAAACAATATCCAAAAGATCTAGCATTATTGGTATTTCTCTGACTGGCCAGGCTCCTGGGGAGAATCTCACAGCTGATACAACAGGAAGGGATACTCCAGTCAGAACCACTGTAACTTTCTCTTCTCCATATAATAGCCACACATTTTTATAAATAGTTGTGTTTACCAGAAGCTAGCTTAAATAAACCTGTTCACATTGCTTCCTCGTGGGTACATCAGTATTTATGGCCATTTTACCATCTTGTCAAGAAGCAGAGTAAGAGTCATTGAAAATACCTCACTGGGGCTGGAGAGATGGCTCAGCAGTTAAGAGCACTGACTGCTCTTCCTGAGTTCTTGAGTTCAATTCCCAGCAACCACATGGTGGCTCACAACCATCTGTAATGGGATCTGATGTCCCCTTCTGGTGTGTCTGAAGATGGCTACAGTGTACTAGTATAAATAAAATAAATATATTCTTAAAAACAAATAGCCATTTAAAAAAGAAGAAACTATCTCACTGTAGCTGTGGGTACATGGAATGTTGAACCAAATAATCTGTGATAACTGCTGGAGAAATTGTAATATATATAAATACAGACACAGCACCAAACAGTCATTTGGCAAACATCAATAGACAAAGAAAGTGAGTGTATTTCCAATCTAATAGCAATGCACAAATATGGAAAATGAACCCAAAGAATTTACTAGGACATTTTTATCATGAAAGAGCTCTTTTTGTGTTTCCATTCCTCACTTGAGATGTAGGGTCACTCTTTTATCCTCTAAAGATTTATAGTTCCTTTTTATACTATGTGTCATAAAATTTTAAAACACAAAGGACTGGTTACTACTATAAAAATTTATTAAAAATAAAATTGTTTTGAGGGCTATAGTGTTAGAAATTCAATTGAAATGGTCTTTCCCACCCCTTTCCTTTTCCAGTCTGGTACTACTTGGAGTGAGCACTCACACACCCAGCAGCCTTCCTCGCATCATATCTTTCTGCTTTCATTTCATAGACAGATTTCCTGGTGTAATACCTAGAAGTGGTTTTATTTAAGATGCTCACTTAAGATATTTTCCACCCTATAAAATAACCTTGCTTTGCTAGTCAATATTTCTATGATGTTGATCCTACTTAATGTTTTTTGATATTTTTAAATTTTCTAATTGGGTATTATTTCAATTAAATGAAATCATTTAAAAATACCAACAAAGCCTGAAGAGGTGCCTACATATTTGCTTACAGTGCAGGAATCCCTGCCTTGTAATAGAAGCACAGGAAGAACCGGGCATGGTGGCAGACACCTTTTAATGCCAGGACTCAGGAGAGAGAGGTGTTACACACATTGATGATCACATTGTGTGATCACAAGTTGGGGTTCATCATCAGCTAAATTGTGATTTTTTTAGAACATGCTAGCTTACAGGAAACAATGTCTAAATGAGCAAGTAAATAAGTGAATAAATAAATAACCAACATTTGCTTTAAATCCATTTTATACTAACGAGCTAACATTTTATACATATAAGGCAGTGATTTGTGTATGTTGTACAAGAAGTTCTCAAAACATAGTATAATAAAGTTATTACTTTTTGTTTATCACTGAAGTTCTTTTTCACTTTTATTGTATATACTTTTTAATATAAATTGATTTGTGCCTTTTGCCCATGAGTGAGCTATATCTTCCCTGTGAACTGCAATTTTTCAAACAATGTTTTCTCCATTCTCTTTCATTGTCTTTTAATCCTTGTTTTTCACACACTGAACTGTCATATGCATTGGACTTTATTTTTTACATTCTGATAATATTTTCAGGATCACAGTATTTTTTGAACTTTGTCAAAAAAAATGGGAGATGCACACATTCTGTCCCTAATTCTTCCTGCTGACTCATGGAACAAGTTATTTAAATCATGTACTTCTAATTTTCTTTGTGATTGTATAAGTTTTATACACAATTTTACTTAAAAACAATGCATGTGACCAAAGTATAACATACAGATTGAGTTACCTATATCCCTTGCTTCATCCCTAAAGTACTTTGTAGCTTCATCAAATTATATTTTTATTTATCACATTTGTTAGACTTGCTCCTGTACAACTTTCCATAATTGATATCAAACACCTTGTCTTTCTATTTGTCAGCTTCATTGTTGCTGATGACTGAGCTGAGAACAAAATGGTGGAGTATCTTAATATAAATCTATACAGAGCTGTGCCACTAAACCCTTAACTTCTGGGACAGGTATAAACACTTGCATTACAGACAGTCAGACTGACCATTAAGTTTTGGGGTATTTGGGTGCCCTCAAATCTCTTCAGATAGCTTTTATTAGAAGGAAGTTGCACTAAAGATATTACATATCTGTCTACTACCCGTGACTGTTTTGCATTTGGACTTTATAGTGCTATTGTTTTCAGGACCTTGGTCTTTAATCTGCTGATACTAGACTCAGAAACATTAAAACCATTCTTTCTGCCACCATGCTACCTACCGTGATGATAAATGGACTAAGCCTCTTATACTATAAGCAAGGCTCCAGTTAAATATGTTCCCTATAAAAATTGTCTTGGTCATGGTGATTCTTCACAGCCACAGAACAGTGACTAAACTTCGTGATTCC
The DNA here is from genome assembly GCA_002335545.1 of Apodemus speciosus. Classification (NCBI taxonomy): domain Eukaryota; kingdom Metazoa; phylum Chordata; class Mammalia; order Rodentia; family Muridae; genus Apodemus; species Apodemus speciosus. The sequence continues at coordinate 160,048 of BDUI01001544.1, read as the reverse complement.
TAACTAAGACAGTCCCAATCCAGTTTAACAAGTCATTCCAGATTTAGCAAATACAATGGAGACCTTTACCACCTTTTCTAGGATAGAAATTGAATGTGCTGGATAAAGAATATATAAAATCAAATAGAAATTCAATAATAAGGAAATAACTGACTGGTTTTCACAATCCCACACATTTACTGTTGCTTATTCTCTTACTTTGCAATTCATGTAATCCTCTCAAATTCCCCATTTCCCTTTTTATGAAAGTAATTTGGTCTAACACACACACACACACACACACACACACACTCACTATGTATGTGATTATGTGTGTAAGTATGTGTATGCGTGTGTATTTGTGTATGTATGTATATGTGTATATATGTATGTGTGTATGTGTGTATGTATGTGTATGTCTGCATGTGTGTATGTATGGGTATATGTGTATGTGTATATGTGTGTTGGTTTGTGTATGTTTGTGTGTATGTACCTATGTATGTATGTGTATATGTGTATGTGTGTATGTGTGTATGGATGTGTATGTGTATATACGCACATACACACAGTCTGATCATGCTGGGAATGTCTTTTAACTCTCCTCTTTTGAGTTCAGCTTGTCTTGATGCTGAGATTTCATTTTGCCTCTATGAGAAAGGCCAAGACCAAGAAAACAACTGACAGTAAATGATGAAACAGATGCAGACAAGGAGAACCCTCATTTACTTGGTGGCTGTTGGAGGAATGTCAAGCTAGAGCAGTGACCCTGGAGATCAATGTGGGGAATCCTCACAAGAGCTAAAAGTAAATCAACAATATGACTTAACTCTACCTTTCCTTGGCTTTCCCCAAAGGATGCTACATCCTACTCTACAGATAGTTGTTCAGATAGGTTCATTGTCACATTATTATCAATAGATAGGAAATAAAAACAGAATGCATGTCCTTCCACTGAAAAATGAATAATAAAATTATGGTACAAATGCACAATGACTTATTACAGCTAGAAAAAGAGAAAAAGATGAATCATAAGATTTGTGGGTAAATGGATGGTAACTACTATCCTAAAAGAGGTAACATGCACCCTCAAAGATAAACATTCATGTGCTCTTTTATTTATGGATCCTAGCTCTAAATCTTTAAATATTAATGTAAAATCCAGAGTAGCTACAAAAACTATGAATGTAAAAAAGGATCGTGTGGAAGGTGTAGAGAGAGTATCTTGTGTATTTTATGGATTCATCACCTTTCAATAAAAAACAAAACCTATGGCCTATAAAAGAGGGTCTGAAAGGTGGGGAGTCTGGGAGGCAGAAAGATTCTGGGCTAGAGACAGGGTGGGAAATCAGCCTGGGAAGCTGTGAGGATATAGATGCATGGTACTTCAGTGAAGGTAATCAGCCATATGGCAGAATGTAGGTTAAAATAAATAGGATAACTTCAGTTAAGATCTAGTTGGAGAAGAGCCTAGATATATGGCTATAGATATAAAGTATTGATAATTATACTCTGAGTTTTACTTATAGGAGCATGGATCTGAATGAAGAGCCAGGCTATAAATTTTACAAAATGTCATTCAACATGGGGTACCAATATGCTGTAGTAGATACTTAAAATCAGTCTGGGGCTTCTACTCTGCTGTTGATTATTTAGTCCCTAGATAAAAGACACAGATCCTTAATAATTAAACTAAGCCTACATCAGCACTAGAGCTGGCCAGATATCCACCCTCTGAGCTATTATAATCTACTACCTCATCTGAGCAGCTCTTAATTCTAATTGAACAACCCTCATGGCGATGTTATCATGACTCCTACTCCATGTGGTCTTGTCCTCTTTCCATCTTCTTGTTCTCCTCCTCATGGTCTCCTGCCTCCAACCTTCAACCACGGAACCAAAAACTGTACCAATCCCTTTTGCCCAGCCACAGGCTGTAAGGCATGTTTATCAAACATTCAAGGATAACTTGGMGGGGCAAGGTTACATAGCATAGCATCTCTTGAGTCTACATGTGAATTCCTTTGTCCATTGGGTCAACCAGATCTTTGAACCCAGTATTTAGCATGGCAATGCATACCAGAAGGCCAAACCTTAACAAAAAGTGCTGCACATACAGCTCTAGAGAGGATAGTCAATCCTCTCTCACAGGTATTATCCCAAGAGAATGGAGGAATTTTGAAGGGAAAGGGAACTGATATTGAAGAAGAGTGGGGTGAAGACATACAAATAACATTAATACACTAAAACTTAATACATAAGTGCATAAATCATATATGTGTGCACATATAATAATATAGATAGAGATTTTCCATTTTGTGTTGTAATGTTTGCCTCAAGAACCAGATATTTTCTACTAAAATCTTCTGTATCAGGCATGGGAAACATATATTCATTTAGGTAGTTCCAAGAGTCTCGGATAATATAGGCAATTGCTGTTACCCTTGGTTGCTCCCAGAACTTGAAGGTAGGTCCATATTGGATGAAGACAACACACCCTCTGGATACCGTTATTAAAGGAACTGAGTTTGAACTGACCTAGAAGAGCCATTCTGAAGACTATTTCTCATTGTATCTAAGGGTGCTACAAAACCTGCTAAGGATAAAAAGCAGCCAATAGTCTTATCCACCTGTGAAACTATGAACCAAAATAATGACAAGACCTCCAAGGTATCTCTAAGCTAACAAGGGTGGCAATTTTTATCTTGGAGACAATGATTATATGTCTAATTTGAGTTTAGATCCATACAATAGGAGAGAATTGGTATTGGATAACATAAACCTAATCAACTATCCTGTGGCTTGAGGTCATACCAATAGGAGAAACTACTACTGACAGTTTACTAAATTAGTATAATTCCTAACCACATTCTAAATAACAGGCATATCCACATATGTGTAACTCTAATCCTTCATCAAAGAATCCCTCCTTTGCAGCAGATTGTATCTTTTAGAACAATGCAGAAAACACTGGAACATGGGTTGCCCACCCAAAAATGGTGAAAAAATGATATTATTCTACACTTAAGGATCAAAAAAGTTCAAGAAGTGAGGTAAAGAAAGATTGTAGGATTCAAAAAAGATTAAAAGAGCAGAATAGCAGTTCCTAGAGGCTTCTACATATGAAGCTGCATACTTGGCACTATGGACACTTAAACAAGGCCTGGATAGTAACAATAGGAGTTTGCATGCCATAATGAGTAAGAGAAATACTATAAGGGCCAAATGTAGAGCTACAAGCAATACTGGCTGCTTCCATGATGAAAATAACTTATTTTCTTGTATATGGCTTCTGATAGGTTATCAAATCCCAAGAGTTCTGCACTAAGCACACGCAAATATGATCAACATTAAAGGGACTAAGCATAATGCATTTATATGTACATATCTAAGTATATATTTATGTGCCAATAATAATTAAAGAGGAATGGGCATAAATATTTCAGAAAACAAGGAATGAGAGAAGAGGTCTATTTAGGAGAGGAGTGTTCAATCCCTTTGTAAGTGCTGCTAATAGATTGATATTGTTACCACTCAAAATTTTTCTAGTGGGTTCTAACTTTTGTCACAGAACCCAGCATACTCCATCTGGACTCAATACCATCTCCCCTGTGCTTCCCCTATATAAGGAATGATGAACCCATTATGCCAGCTGACATTAATCCATTCCCTAAAAATCTGTAACAGAATGCTATGTCTCATCCTGACCACCTCTCCTATTTCTACTCCTGAGCTGAAGGCTCCAAGCCTTCTTGGGGCAGGCCGAGAGCCGACACCATGGTACCTGCTTCTCCAGGCTGGGCTTCTTCATTTTCCTTTCCTCCACTGATCCTAAAGTGCATTCCTTAGTAGGAACCAAATGCTCTTAATCTCTACATCTGAGAAGTAATCACCTGTACATAGTAGGAAGCCTGAACAAATATTTGCTAAATTTATAAATAAATGATTAACATATTGAAATTCAGTAAATGATTCACATTGAGTTTTCAGTGCAAAGACTAATGCTCAGATTCTTAGAAGATGTATTTTGAATATTATCATGTAAAAATATTTTTAATTTTGAGGTTATAGTATAGTTACAGTATTTCTACCTTTCTTCCTCTCCTTTCAAGCGTTCCCATAAATATCCCATTTATCTTTTGAAATTCACGGCTTTTATTTTCATTAATAATTAATCATATACATGTATATATATGAACACACACAAATGTATATGCCTATACATTCCTAATTATTCAGTATACATAATGTAAATGTTATGTATGTAATTGGTATACTATTCCCTAGAGAAGACCATTTCTCCTATTCTCAGAATTCCTTAGCAGATCTTTGTGGGGGGTCTTATGAGTTTGCCCTATAATTTTGGAAGGCTTATTGTAGTTTTCCTTATTCTGCTCATTTTTGAGCAGTCATGTTTGTGAGATTTTATGGGGGTAGCTTCTCACCAGCTAGGAGATACAATCTCAGAAGAACTCCCCCCCCCCCAACTCATTGGCTCTTCAAAGCTTTCTGCCCACTCCTCTGGAATGTTCAATGAATCTTAGATGTGAAAACAATTTGTAGATTATGCTTTGAGACTCTCCTTCACAGATCTACCTTTTGATTGGTTGTGGTTTTCTGTAGTAGGTTTATCTGTTGCAAAATTAAGATTGCCTTATAAGGGATAAAGACTACACTTATCTGCAAGTATAAAACCACATGTTTATAGGTTGTTCTTAGGGATAATGCTGGTTTAGTAAAGTCATGTTTGCACTTTCTCTACAAATAACCATGACTTCAGAAGTACTAAGGAGTTGGTTAGTTTCTAGTAAGTGGCATATTTTTCCTCCTGGTGAGTCCATCTTTACTCCAACTAGAAAGCAGTTGGTTACGACCCACATATTTGTGCCACTACTGAACATGTAAGGTTATTATGCCATAATGATCAGGATGCAGTTCATAGGCGCCACAGCTGGGTAGTGCTCTCCATCCTAAGAGAATTGTCTATTACATTCTGGTCCCACAAAATCTAGTCCACAAGGAAAGGCATTTCAAGTTAGTATCAACTAAGGGTCTCTGGGCTTTGGATGTGAAATACAGTGTCTTCAGCAACAATAACTTGCTTTCCACCTCTGCAGGCCAACCATGAGTAATAGCAATAAGATATATGTGTTCAGAGTCTTGTGGACAACTATGACCAATAACTCAAACTAGGGCTTATCAAGTCTCATATTGGGGCTTCATTTAGGTGGTCTTCTGGTTTGCTTGAATCTGACTCTCGTTCTCTTTCCTAAGTTTCCAATCTCCGGGGTTGTCTCCCTTTGTGATTTCCTTATTGTTTCTATTTCCATTTTTAGATCCTGGTTGGTTTTGTTCAGTTCCTTCACCTGTTTTGTTGTGTTTTCCTGTAATTCTTTAAGGGATTTTTGTGTTTCCTTTTTCAGGACTTCTACCTGTTTAACTGTGTCCTCTTGTATTTCTTTAAGGGATTTAGTTATTTATGTCCTTCTTAAAGTCCTCTATCATCATCATGAAATGTGATTGTAAATCAGAGTCTTGCTTTTGTGGTGTGTTGGGCTAATCAGGGTTCACTGAGGTAGAGAACTGGGTTCTGATGGAATGTAACCTTGGATTCTGCTACTTATACTCTTGCCCTTGCCTTTCACCATCTGGTTATCTCCAGTGTTAGTTGGTCTTGCTGTCTCTGACTGTGGCTTGTCTGCCTTGCAAGCCACTGTGTAGTACTCCTGGGAGACTGGTTCTTTCTGGAAGGTATTTAGGTATGGAGAGCAGTGGTGGTACAGGGTCAGGGTACAGACAGAAACCAGAAGGATCCTGTTCCCAGCTTTTCCTTGGTTCCTATGTCCTGATGGCTCTGGGAAGATCCCTCTTGGGCCCGGAATTTAAAGAGAAGTGGTGGCCTTACCTGTGCTCTGCTCGCAGGTGTGCCAGCATTCCTGGGAGATCTCCCCTGGAAGTATTTGGGTATGGAGCCCTATGGCACAGGATCAGCTCTGGGTGCAGATGGAAACCAGAAGGCTCCTGTCCCAGGCTCCTCCTTGGTTCCTGTGTCCTGATGGTTCCAGTCAGGTCCCACTGAGCAGTAGTGGTGGTTTTACCTGTGCTCACAGGCTTGTCTGCACTCTTGGGATGCTAGCTCTCTTCCAGCTCTATTTGGGTATGGAACTCTGTGACTCAGGTTCAGCTCTGGGGTCAGAAGGAAACCAGACCTATTGGATCCCTTACCAGGCCTAATGCTGATGCTCGTGAAAAAAAAGCCACAGGTCCCTAGTACAGGTGCCAGGCATGGTATGAAGACTCTGGTCTTTGCTTCTTGGTGGCAGCATTTTCATTCCCAATGAGAAAAGTTCATTTAATCTACAAATGTACTTTTATAAATAGAACTATGTGTATTACAGTTTTAATGATAGTTGAGTGTATGAATCATTATGATGTTTTATTTTCAATTTAAAGTTTGAACTTAGTAGCATCCCAGCGATTAAACACTTGCTAAAAATAATGTTCTTAGGTTACAAGATCATCTGGGCCTTCATGATGCTTATATATTGAAATAGCTAATTAAATTGTCTTACAGAGAAACAGGAAATGATATTTATTTTACATGGTGTGTGTGTGTGTGTGTCTGTGTCTGTGTCTGTGTGTGTGTGTGTCTTTGGTGAATTTTAGAGTTTTGGTGTCCATTGCCTTTACCAGCTGAGACACCTAATTGCCTTGCCTGTGGAAACTCTTTCTGATCCTTAATGTCTGGCATGATTTTATAAACATGGATAGTGTCAGATTCCTCTTTGTTTTCTTATCCTTTCAGTGAGTACCTAATCGTGGTCACTCATTGTTGCCACTGCCTGCATTGTCATTGCTGCCTGCCCACCTAGCTCTGTTACACGACCTTTCTTGCCCTCTACTCTGAGAGAGCCACCTTTGGCCCTTCAGCATACATGTGCCATTCCTATTAATTTCAGAAATCTGTAACCTCCAAAGCAAGAAGAGTGAATTTAATTTAAGAAGTGCAATCATGTTCTGCCCTGTGCAGAGTGAGGCTCAGAATTATTTGTGACTGTGATTTAGCACTATTTCGGGGTGGGGGGTAGCATCTCCCTGTTTAATACTAATAGTCTAGAAGTTTCATTAGGGCGAACTGCAATTTTTATTGCTTCAGATTTAAGAAACTCGGGTCTAAAGTCTCAGTGCCACTTTTGCTAGCCTCCCTGTCACAGGCGACATTCTGAATTCTAGCAATGGCCTCCTTGCACTCAGCACACTGCTTAGGTTGTCTTGCCAAATCTTACCCACCAGAGACTTCATGCCTCTTCCCTCCACATGAACTCTCTTCTCCTGAAATTCTCTGCTCAACGCTCCTGACAACAACCTGTCTGCAGATGTACCAACAGCTGTTGTTGCTAAAGAATGGGCTTGGTTCTCTCGTGGGCTTGAGGATTCCTGGCACAGCTTCTTCTCCTGTCTCTCAGGTTTTAAAGCAATTTTCAGCACACCTGCTTTCTTGAACTTTACTGACAAGCCCTCTTAAGAGTTCACTGAAGAAAAAAATATCCGTTTCCTAGACACTTCCCTGTAATTCTAAATTTCACTTTAAATCTCCCAATAAAATGTTTACCCCTGTGGTTGGGGAGACAAGTTATGTTGAGCCAGTCCTGCTTCTAGGGCAGGAGCTCATCAGCCCTCATATTGCAGCAAAGAAAAATGGGAAGATCCATTAGGACCACAGGCCGACTCCTTCTGCCAGAATTGTGAGTGGACCAGCATTTCTCTGTCCAGTCTGGGTTAATCTAGCACCAAAGAGATTATTTTTCGCTGGCAGTCCCCTCCTGTTACATAGTTCTGATTGGCTTTTTGCTGCTGTTGTTTTCCACACCACCAGAATTTCATTTTGAGTCAAAGTTTTAGTAAAATGACTCTGTTCCTTCTTTATTGGAAAGTGATGCCCTGGAGTTCTCCATAGAGTTAACCTTTCAGGAATGAAACAAAATAGCATAAAATATGTTAGGCAACAATACACTTCTTTAGCATCCTCATTCTGGGAATGCCTGAGAAACAGGGAATTCTCTCCTTTCCTGATTTGTTTTTAGAATGTTCTTGGAATGGAAAAAAAGTGTCTCCTATGTAGAAGACAAGAATCTATAAGGGCTTTGGCACCATTTCAATGCTACTTCTTCTTTTCACAGCCAAGAACAGACATTCTTAGGGCATTTGTAAAATAACATGGTACATTTTAGGGATGCTGTTTTCCACCTCTAACCTGATGTCAGCAGAGGGTTAGGGCAGTTCATCACAAGTTCCTGTTTCTATTAGCTATCACCCCACTTCTACTGACTCCTTGACTTCCATTACTATCCACTCAGTGTTATTTGATGATGACATACAGACTCTATGCCATGTTTACTGATGATGACATATAATATCCATGCAATGTCTATGGTTTGGTCTTAAGTTTCAGTTGGTGACTGAAACCGTTCGCCTTCCAGCTTTTCTAGTCTTAAATATAGCTTTTCACTTTCATATGTCTTCAGGAATGAAAAGGACTCCAATAGCAACTGGGACTTCTGGTCAGTAGAAGAGATACTTTATCTGTGAGACATGGGTTACTTCAAGGCTGTGTTTCATTAGTTTTGAAACTCCAGTGAGACTGGGAAGACATACATGCAGTTGGTTTCAGAGACTGACTGTCCTCTGGGAAAGTCTTGACATTTGCATACATTTTATACATCAAGCTCTCTGTTTTATATGGTCACCATAAAGTGGTTAAAATTCGCCCACACTTTTCCTTATTGTGTCTTAAATCTGTTCTTACCTAATCCAACTGTCTCAATTAATAGAAGTGAACAGTGGGATGTTCACCTCAAGATAACTACACTTGCATTGATATTTTGGCTGCAGTTGAGCACAGGTGTGCTTTTCTGAGGTCAGTAGCTCAGCTTGCTCAATGAAGCCCTGAGACAGCCCTACATCTCATACTGTTTCTCCTGACAGATCTTATAAAAGATCATAAATTACTATCTGCTGAAATATACGAATTTAATGGATCCCATTAATACACACCTGCATGGAAAAGATTCAGAAGCAAAACGATATGATCAGTCAAACAGCTTTAATAGTTATTAATTACAGAAGTGGGCTATTCATCCCCTATGTGTGGGAATCTGCAAGTGGTGTAATACACTTCAAGGCTCTAGAGATGGAAGAAGAAAATGGGCTTTGGCTGAAGGGATCAAATACTTACTTCAGCTAATGCAATTCCATGCTGGGATTCTTGTATTTACTTGTGGAAAAGAGATCATTACATCTTGCATGTGAATGTTAAAAATGTTAATGTCACGAAAAATTCAAGCTATTGTGTAAAGGGGGGTTGACCAGCATTTAATATGGATCATTTCATTTTACCTCCAAGTTCATGCTAATCRAAATGTTTAGATAAAAGCTCAGTTAACCAGTCAGTAAAGTTCAGCTTAGCTTCTTTGTATGCTGACGACGCATTAGCTGAAATGTTAGACATGATGCTGTAAATGAGATTTCGAAAACAGCCGCATTGATCCAGTTATCTGTTTTCTAGGGAGAAGTGTCTCACCATTTTTACCTTACAATAAAAAATGCCTGTAGTACAGTTTCTAGAGTAATTGCTTAGCATTCACAAAACAGTAGGTCCCATACCTGGAACCACATAAACAGGGAGTGGTGTTTCAGTCTTGCAATCACAATACTTTAGATATGGAAGCAGAAGTATGAGAAGTTTAACATCATCTCCAACTACTTGGAGAGGCCAGAACAAGCCTGGGCTACATGAGAGCTTGTCTCAAATAAATAAATAATAATAATAATAAAGTAAACTAATAACCACCTGGTGATATACACTTCAAGAAAGTAATATATATGCCAATATTGTTATCACCATTTTATAATAAAATAACAAAACTCATAGGCAGTCTTTGACAAGATCTAAAGTCCTTCCATGTATTCAGCTATTTTTGTTTTGTTAAAGGTTATTTCATTTACATGGACACAATCTTGGTTATCCCGGCAAGATATGAAAGCAGGTAAAATGACAAATTGTGGGCCAATGAAGAATTGAAGCATCTCTGTTTAGAATCCCTGCTTACCATGCAGAGCAGACAGAGAGTCCTCTACAGACTAACCTACACGAGGTGTTCTTCAGTTACAGAACAAGAAGAGACACAAGGAGATTCTAAGTGACTGATATATGCTCAAGAGTAGGTGCAGAGTATTACTATAGGTTCCACATCTGAGTACCTGACTAAAATGTCCACAACAGACATCCCTCACCTGATAATAACACTTAGCAGTTTGGCTGACTATCCCATACTCTGACTTTCCACTCAGGTGTTTCTACTCCCCCTCATTGGGGGAGAGTTTCTTCTTCTTCTTCTTCTTCTTCTTCTTCTTCTTCTTCTTCTTCTTCTTCTTCTTCTTCTTCTTCTTCTTCTT
>BDUI01001544.1:126440-138173 GCA_002335545.1 Apodemus speciosus | reverse complement strand
CATGCTGGGGAATCTTCTGGATATATGCCCAGGAGTGGTATGGCTGGGTCCTCCGGAAGTATCATGTCCAGTTTTCTGAGGAACCTCCAGACTAGAAGAGGTTTTTGTGGGTCCGTGGTGCTGGTGACCTGAAGGGACTATGCTACCATCCTACATCTTATAGAATTATACAGTTTCATGCCAGCGAGTGTAAGTTGTCAATACTCAATGGACACGGAAGAATAAGGGTGGGAGAATTTTGCAGTGAAATGCAGAAACAAAGCATCCAAGTCTTCCATAACAGTCAGAGAGGAAACACTCACCAACCTCCTGTCAAATTACTTAAGTGAGGCAAGCGTACCTGAAACACTTTTACATGACAAGCTTTTGCAGGGCACTGGAGAGTTTGGAAAGTTCCAGAGAATGCCCCCTTCTCTCTTTACACTGAGGCAGTGGGGTCATTACCAATTATGTCGTGTCATGCATGTGAATGAAAGTAAACATTTTCCACACATGGAATCTGTTTGTACTTGACTTTTGTGTGTTCTAGCCAATGAATCCCTTCCTGTTCACTGGGCCATGCCAATTTACAACTAAACCTAAAGTACCACAGTGTATTTTAAAGCCTCAAGGATCTTTTTCTTCCTCCACTAATCACCTTGTGTTTCTAATGTCTTCTACCTGTGCTTCGCAAAGTATTGCCCCTTGGTTATTCCCCATTTACTTACACATCTGAGGGTCTTAAGGTCTCCCTAATCTACCTCCAGGGGATTTTTGTCCTTGTTTAATACTGACAAGAGTCTTAGCAAATTCACCAAATCCCATTTATGGATGACAGTGGTCAATTTCCTAGTCCCAATGTTCATATTTGAGTGACTGTTCACTTTTTCTGCTTGGAACATTCTGTGTTAATATGTTTTGTTGGATTTCCTATGTTGGCAACTAAAGATTATTAATCTTCTTTACTGGGTCTATCCAATGCTTATGTCATGATGCAACCACAAGATTTTGACTTTGTACATGATCTTCTAGGGTTCTCCTCTGGATGCTGCTTTGTATTATGTTATCTACTGGGCTTCTCTGGTGGTATGGAAGCTTCTGGTCTCAGACTATCTTTGGTTTTGTCAACCATTATTTCTTGGACTAAGACTAGCTAATTAATCTTGGGCACTTTTGTTTACTTATCTCTAAATCRATGACAATAATAGRAAGTACTTCATGATCTTTTTGGGGGATTAATTAAGGGAATCATAGAAATGCTTATAAATCTGCTTGGTGCCTTTAATAACTAATAATTATTCATGTTATCACCACCAACTGGACTGAAGCACAAACACTGATAGTTTCCTTAAATCACCTCCCCCCTTTTGTTTGAAACTCCTACCAAAATGAGCATTGGAAATAAATATATTTTGAATGGTAACGAGTAAGGACATTCCTTCCCCATTGTCTTATGTTTATAGTGCTTGTAAAYGAGCCTTTGAGAGATAACTAGAGCTAAATAAGGTTGTGAGTTCATAGCACCTGTAGTTGCATGACTCRCTTTTAGAAAGGAAAGATATCTATGCTAGYAGGCCTGTTCTGTCTTATGTGATGCTTTCCACCATGCAAAGATGGAGCAAAAAGTGCCCTCTGCAGTTATAGTCTTTGATAATGAAGCACCAGAGCTGTAAATTGAGTGAATCTACATTCTTTAGAATTATGTGGTCTGTGCTATTCGAGTTTGTCAACAGAAATTAGGCTGAAACTGCCCAGCTTGTTCTTTTCATACACCGTTCTCATACTCATCAACACTATCAACATTTACCCAATTTRAAGACAATAAGTGCACACAGACCATCATAATAGACACTCAAGTCTATATTATACTCCSTCRATGCACCAGTAATTTGTATTCATATAAAAAACCTATACGAAGTCTGACCATTTTTTACACATCCTGTTCYAATTCAGGGTTGCTCCTATAATCTCTATAGCTTATTTTCCACGGAGTGATCTCTCTGAAGTGTCAGGGAAAACATGGTCTTTCAGTGTCTTACATTTCCGGTGGTGCGAGCATAAAGTCCAGTTTCCTAAAGCGAATCTACAGCATGCACTGACTGTGTAGCAGCCTGCCTCTGTCACCTTCGCTCCTTTGATGCCAGCATTATTCATAAAATCAAAGCTATTCTGACACCCTTTTTGTATGTGTCACTCAAATGCCACAAGCTTTTCCATGTCAAANGAGTGTCCAGGATCTATGCCTCTCCTCCTGTTTTCCTGTTTCTGTGTGTGAAGCTTGGTAGTACCTGAGGCCATGTGTGATACTAAGCCATGGCTCTGTAACAGAGACACATATCTTTCCTGAATGAATTCCAGACCCTTACTTACTAGGTTCCTCTTCATTGCAGTCGGTAACAACTGGTAATTTACTTTTGTTGTTGYTGCTGCTGCTGCCTTTAACTTGCTAAAAATGTTCACAGGTTCTGAGGTCTTGCAGTTTCTCCTGGCACAAGAAAAAGGGTGTCTCTGATGTTACTGGACAGACCTTCTCCTGCTCYTCACCTAGTCCTGCTGAGGAAATAAGAGGTCTTCACATGAAGGAATCACTTCTCCTGTTTCCAGTGAGGACCCTCATCTCCCTCTATAGAGAAAAAGAGGTAGGACTGATAAGGACAATGCCCATCCAATCCTTTTCTGCAGACACTTACACTTGGGCTATGCTATAATCATGCTCCAAATCAGTTGGAAATGTTTGTTCTTCACTTCTCAAATTGCAAATATTCAGACAGAAAAATAATCTATTTAGCATATGCATTTTCTCTGCCTTTGCTTTTGTTTGCAAACTACCCAGYGGGAAATTTATTAACAACCAAAATAAGTCTCATAGCCAAAGGTACTTATGTCAGGAGATTAGAATTGTCTCTTTTTCTAAAAAACATATCCTTTTCCCCAACTTGTCAAATCAATACATTGTGGGGAGAAGCATATACCACATAGTAGGCATGGACTTTGTTCTTCTGAGATTGCTGCGTATTTGTGTCTCCATGTGTCTTAGCACACATGCTCTTTCATGTTTGGGCAAGTCTGCTCCTGTCAATTTAAAGAATGGAGTTACTGAGTTTCATACAAAATGCCACCTACACAGTGCATTAGAAACAGTCATTTTGTCAGTTAGTTACAGCTTGTGGCTCAATGGAAACAATTTTACTGGTAGAAACTGTTTAAAGAAATGCTTTCTCAATACTGTATCTAGGAACATTCATCTATATCATATCCTGTGAAAGATCTAGTTCCAGGCAGTCAGTAACAAGCTTAGTCTCTGCTTGCCAAATAGCAATAATATTAATATTTCTGTAATAAAAACAATGGAATAAACCAATCAGGATAGCATACCTATAAACTCAGTTCTCTGGAGCTGAGGCAGGAGAATGAAAAGAACATGGCCACCCTGGGTTACTGAAGACATCCTGACTCCTGTAATATAGGTAGATGATAGAGAGACAGAGACAAATGGATAAATTGATGGTGGATATACAGTAGATAGAAGAGAGAAATATAGATGATAGATACACTATAGCCATACGAGATATGATTATAACCATGAACATAATCATAAACATAAACAGATAGATGAAAGATAGATGATAGATAAATAACAGACAGGATGAAGCTATATCTCATTATAGTTTGCTCATATCTTATTTATATCCACTTCCAAGGACTTAAGTCCTGACTTTTGAGTAGAATTTTAATAGGGAAAATTGTCTTGAGGACATGCCATGGGGTGGAAACCAATGACAGACTCAAGCAGAAGTGCCAAGATGAAATGAGAGAAGCACACATAAAAAGCAACCAAATCTGCATTTATCTGAATGGCATTTCCCTCTCAGCAAGGAAACCATTCCCAGAAAACTGGGAATATGGAATTCACCATTAAGGCTGAAGCTAGTGAGCAGCTTGGTATCTTCTTTCCCATCCCATCACATCCTGTTTGTCTCCTGGGAATGGCTGAGTTCTACTCTGACTTTCAGTGATTAAGGAGAGGTGGWCACTGATTTGGSAAATAGTACTAGGAGGTTAGTATTACATGTTTTAACAATTCAGTGGCAACCAGGCATAGTAGCATCAATGTTTAATCTGAACAATAGGGAGGCAGAGACAGGTGGATCTTTGAGATTGAGGTCATCCTTGTCYACAGAGGAAATTACAGRGCATCCAAAGCTACATAGAGAAGCCCTTTCTTGAAARAGACAACAAACAATTAAGAAGGAGGAGGAAGAAGAGAAGGAGRAAGGAAGAGGAGAAGSAGGAGGGTGAGAATGTGGGTGGGGAGCAGAGGGGAGGGRGGAAGGAAGGGAGAGAAGAGGAAGAGGAGGAAGAGGAAGAAGAAGAAGGAGAAGAAGAAGATGATGATGATGANCCACCACACCTGGCTTTATTTTGAAACTTTGGAAATGGAACAAGCCTCGTCCTCATCTTAAGAGTTGGTGTTCGGAGGGCCAAGTGAGAAATTTCTATTCCATTCTTGAAGTGCTGTTAGGAAGAGTTAAAGAAACCGAGGCCTGTAAATATTTTGTGAAAGCTAAGCGAACTCACTGAATACAGACATAGCTATCATTGCCCTGGTTTGGGACGTAGAGAAACATTATTTGCTCATTTGACCACTTCAAGAAAAGACAGCATGTAGACTGGCTGTACTCTTATTAATCATCTGCTTTGCAAAAGCTGGGATGTACAACTCCTTCTATGAAGATACAGTAAGGAGACTTCTCCTCCTGCTTGACCTCTGCCTTTGACACCCCAGAYGTCCACTGGCAGCATGAGATGGCCTGGTAGACATTTAACACAGCCTGTGTCACTTCTCAATGGCTGTACCCTGTTCCTTAWTTTCAGATCATACCCCACTCCTCTTGGTGGTGTTTCCAATGCAAATTTCCCCATTTCCTCTTCCTTTCCCCTTGTTCTTCAATGTGCAGCTGACCCGAGTGTGCTTACGATTGCATTATTCTTTTTAACTCTTGTTTCTGTTCCATTTAGTAACCCCCATTTTATGGCTTTTTATAATTAAATATTCCATTTAAAGACCATGTTTATAAAACCTGAAATTCAATACTTAAGACCCAGGTCAGAAGTAAGATCTCCTTTAGGTGTTTCTTAATATACCTGTTCACCTCTCCTGATAGCTATTAGAGTCTGAAATAATCAACTGTATATCTATTTCACTAAGCTAGGCTGAGATGATCTACACAACCTATATTTTAACTTTGCTGTGATATTAATAATAGGCACTCTTTATGTGCCAGGTGAATGAATGGATCTGTCAATAAGTTTTAAATATGGAACTATTTTAGTTCTTTTTTATTGCTGTGTAAAAATACCCTAGAAAAGTCACCTTAAAAAGTGAATTATTAAGTTTGGCATATGGTGTAAGAGGTTTTGTTCCATGGTCACCAGCCTCTATTGCTTTTAGTCCTGTGGCCAGGCAGAACCATGATGCGAAGGTAGGCAGAGGAAAGTGACTGCCAGCAAGCAAGGAAATCCAGAGAGAAAGAGAAGGCTGCAAGACATAAGATATACTCTTTAAAGACATACACATCACAAAACGTTCACTACAAACTCAATATTGTATTTATCTGTTGATAAAGTTCTTTCTCTCCCAATCCAATGAGCTCTCAATATTGTCACCAAGTGGGGCCCAAAACTTCAACACCCAAGCCTTTAGGAGTAAGCACTTCTTAATAACTGGGACACTTCTTAATAACTATGCCTAATATCTATTTAATATACATTTATATTATGCCTTGCACAGAAGTTCTTTGTTTACCTTATTCTTTTATAGTCATCACCACAAACTATAAAAAGACAATTTCATCATATTAAAATTCAGGACTTACAATAAACAAGTGATGTAATTTTCCAAAATTAATTTCTTAGGAGAAAGTGTATTTATTTTCTCATATCYTCCTTCTTTTTTGCTCCTACTCTCTTTCATTCCTCCCTCCCTCCTCTCATTCCTTYTCTTTCCTCTTCATTGATCCTGTGGATTGTTCTCTCTCCTGAGTGCACACCATTATCACCAAGTGCAGGTTCAACATCAGTTCTTTGCTATACTTACAGAGCTTCGCTCTTGACGTATATACCTAAATTTAACAGAAATAAAAGTTCTCTGGCAATATAAGGAAACAGATCATGAAATCTAATGACCCTGTGTAATGAGGCACTATTATGAAGCATTTCCAACAGTTAATCACTTTCACATCAAAATGAGATTCAGACATCTGGAGATATTTAAGTGAAGAGAGACGCTTCAGTCCTCCACTGCATGTTAAAGGACATAGTACCCTCATAGTACCCAAAGCCTATAGGATTGCTTTCTCTGGAATGTCAAGTCCCCAGCATCTGGTTTGAGTTTGGCAAAAATAAGTACAGTTTTATTCCGTTCAGTCTAATAGCTATTTATTACAAACCAACTTATCCAGGCATCTCTGGATATAGAAAAGTAAACAAGACTTTGGACTCTTGGATCTAATAACAAACATAGGAAGGCAAAATACCACCAATTACCTATCAAAGGAGCAGCCAAAAAAAACAGATTAGGGCCTGCTTTTAACTGGAACTCTACTAGATAGCAACAAAATATGAAATAATGAAGATGAGTTCAATTCTCCCTTGATACCGGAGGATGTTCTGGGCCAGTATGACTCTTCCAGTAGGCAGAGACAGAAAAGACAATTCGTACACAAGGAAGCTTTTGGATACTGTTCTCTTCTTAAATTTAAAGCAAGAGCATTTTGAGCAAAGTACGTTTGGTATATATAAGCYGTCAATTCATCCTTGCAGCAAAACAGATGTAAGCTATATTTTGTAATATTTTTGAGGACTAAATTTTCTCACAAAAGTAAGTCAGCCAAGGGCCTTTGTGAGGCGTTATATGGTCCTAGTAGGGAGGTGGAGGCTGGAAGAAGGTGGAAAAGGATTTAGAATATGTGAGCTGTACCTGGAACTAGTGACATTTCTCTAGGAAGAGGATGAGCAAAAGGCTAAGGTCCAGACTTAATGGAACTTAGAGTGGACTAATTCAAGGATGCCTGAAACTCAATTTGTATCAAAGGGATTTCAGTTCAATGGACAAAGAGAGTGGGCTGAAGTGATTTTACTTTATAAGAGATACATGCATTTTCCAGTAGGAAAGTGAAGCTCACGCCCCTATTCATTCTCTGTCTCTGTCTCTGTCTCTGTCTCTCTCTGTTCATGTGTTTATGGGTGAATGTGTGGATGTTGGATGAGGGTTCACATACATGTGGACAGATTTACATTGGGAGTCTTCTTGGACTGCTCTCCATTTCATTCTTCGAGACAGGATCTCTCAGTTTAATCCAGAGCTCACATGATTGCACTTCTTGCCCCACTAAGCATTTATATGGGTTATTCTTGTGAAATCTGGACCCTGGTCTTTGCTGGGGAAGTATGTAACTTGAAGAAATGTCTTCTCAGGCCCTGAATTTTTGACATTTTTGAGAAGTAAAGCATTACAACTGAATTGCCCTTAATTTAAAAGAAAAAAAGGATTGAACTGGACATCGTAATGGCTCAATATTTTGATCTATGCAGTCTATGTAGGGGCAGAGTCTAAAGGTCTGTTGTTTGGGGGACTTTCTGTAATAAGTATAATCTTCACCTCTTAATTACTGTGAATTTATGATTATTCCATTGTTAATGTTTTGCTGTTCTTCATACATTTTCTCTGTTCTGTATTGGAGATCAAACCTAGAGTCTGATTATGTTAAGTAAATGCTTTATTGTTTAATTTTACCTTTCTTTCCTCACATACATTGAAACTATCACTTAATAAAATTTCAAAATTATATGTAACTATATTGAAACTATCACCTAGAAATGTGAAATTTCAAAATTATATGTAACTATTTGGAGTCTCAGAAACTTACTTGGGATAAATTGAATACTCTAATTAAAATATAAATTCTTAACTTCATTATGTAATGACATTTAGTCATTTACTCTTTGTGGAATACATTTGAAGGCCACACTTGACAATGAGAAATAATACAATTTGTAAGGATGGGCCTCTTTTAGACTAGTTCCAAAAAATTAAAGTGAAAAAGAAATCTACATTTTAGTCTGTGTATTTGCTTTTATTCTATCTAAGCCTTAATCAGTATGTACCAGAGCGTGTAATCTTCCCATGTTTTAAATCCCTTAATTCTTTCACCTTCCCTTTTCACTCATGTAATAAAGAGGAAACATCATTCATCTAATTCCTATTCAGAGAATATGTTTGTCTACTTCCCTTCTTCTTGCTATTATAAAATATGTAGTGAGTAGTAGGTGAGCTGATGAATTTAATTTTTCAAGTACATAAACATGCATATATTCAATCCTCTAAGTGTCATAAATATAATCAGGCCTTTAATTAGGAAAAGTAGGAAACATATTTCTAAGTGTTATGAAGATATATTGGGCCTCTGTTGGTGAACACATCTGGGGAGACATGAACCCAATCAGAAATTCTTGTTTGTAGCTACTTCCTGTTGAAAGCTTTGCAAATCAATTTTTCTGAGACTATNTAAAATTATATTTATGAATATTAAGCTCTTTTATAATGGGACTGCTACTAGGTCCTTTTCTATAGTCAAACTGCAATGAGAACTTTGACAGTCTCCCAAGTGTCACAAGTTAATTGCTCTAAGATGGCAACAAGACTTTCTCCTACTCAGAGCACATTCCTAGAGGTTGTAAAACAATTAACCTAAGGTCATAAAAAGGGAACTAGGATTTATTATAGGTGTTAGGACAGAAGATAAAATATTGATTGGGTTTATCTATACAAAACTTCACTTACAACTTAGTTATGGTTTTAAACTTTCCACAAAACTGTAGAGAAGACAAACGATAGCTAGATAATTACTTCTAATGGATATGCATGTAAACATTCTCTGTTGTAAWCTTCTATTTCAATTTATGACTTGGAATTTTGTGTGAACTTATGATGAACTTTGTAACATGTGATCATGTATTCTGAAGGACGTTTAAGGGCTAGGACAAAGGGAAGTTAGGCGAGAAGAATTGAGTGAGAGGAAGAGAGCTGAGAGAAGGACTGAACTGGGGAGAAGTTTTTAGTCAGAAGAGATCAAGATTAGAAGGAGAAGCAGAGTGGAATAACTTAGAAACTATAGGTAACATAAAATAACTAAGAGAATAACAATGTGCAGGAGGAGGCAGAGGGAAAGAGGAACAAAGATGTTGCAGAGAGCAGAAGGAGCAGGCAGGCTTCTCCTTACCATGGGACAAGACAGGTTCTATGATAAGGACAAGGCAGGTTTAGTCTTATTAAGAGAAACAAAGTCTTTTTCTTACAAACATGGATTTAATTCATATAGCATTGAAAGGGTGGAAGCTTTTTCTTTCTCGATGCAATAAATATTGTAGTTCATCTTTCATCCAGAATGAGTGAGTTCTTTCTGCACCGGTGCTTGGTCTTTTGCTCCATATGCATATGTAAGTATGGATGTGTGTGTAAGTATGTAATTGTGAGAATGTATGCTTGTGTGTGTGTAAGTATGAAATTATGAGAATGCATGCAAGCTGGGCCCAACTGACTGTGTGAAAATATGAGTGAAGATACATGTATGAATTTATGTGAGATTATGCATATTCACTTATGTAGAAGTTTTTCTTTCTGCAAGTGTTATTCTCACACTGGCCTAATAGAAGTTTATTGCTCCTACTTCCCCCTAGACTGACAAGGAAGAGGCTTCTGGACAATAGGGAAAAGGCTTTAGCAACTAATCCTTTACTTAATCTCCTGCTATTTTAGGATGAGGTGTTAAATGACTGAAACTGCAGTCTCTGGCTTCAGAGGAACACAGACGGCAGGTCAGCTATGTTAGCCTAGTAACTTAGATTTAGATAAGTAAACCTTTTATTATTCAGCGACCCTAAATTTTCTGTAAGACAAAGTCTTACCCCCTCCGCTGCCTCAAGATGGACCAAGAAGAAACACCTCTGCTGGGGCTGGCTCCTGGCCTGTACTCTTGTCTCTTCCTTTTACTAGCTAATGTGCTTTGCAGCATCTTAAACACATTGTGAGATTTGCTCATTGCTATAGGTTCAATTGTGTTACCATGGAATTCATATGTTGAAGTTCTAAACCTCAGTGCTTCTGAATGTCATTATGTTTGGAAATAGCGCCTTTCTAAAGGTAGTTAAGCTAAAATGAGGACTTTAAGGCAGGCCCAAATACAGTATGAGAGTTGTCCACATAAGAAGAGGAAATTTTAAACACATAATTTGTAACCAAGAATGCTACAGCAGAGGAAAGGCTGACTCTGGAGCTTATGAATCTATCTGTAAGTCACAGCACAAAACCATGGAAGAGAAGGCACTCAGACAGGTTGTTCTTGGTTTTTCCCAGCTATAATGTGAGGAAATAAATTCCTGTTCCATTAAATACCCAGTCTGTGGCACTTTTTTTATAGGAGTCTCTGTCAACTAATGTGACAGTGACTGTTCCAATATACTACCTGTTCCAATATACTACATCAGAATATATGGAATAAGGTGCACATAATACCACATAAATTCAAAATAACACAAGAAGGTACATTCCATGATCTCTACATATATCCCTCCAAGGGTAGCTGGAAGCACATCCTTGTAATACTTTCTGAAGCAAGACCCAGAGACCTTCTACAGAGACCCGTCTAATGTTGGAAAAAGAAAATTCTCCTCAGCTCTGTGGCTGTAACAATGGACCACAGGAAGGAGGAAGGATGGAGAAACACACATGAGCTGAACATTGTAGAACATGTGCCTGGTCCACTGACCAGTCTTGCTGGCAGTCTAACTCACAGGAAGGGCTTAAGATCAGATGCATATCTTCTCTTCCACTGCATGCTCACACCTGTCATTTATCATACATGTACCATGCATGTCTTCAAGGTTTTATTTCCTTCCTAAGTTACGGTGAACTTAACAGATCCTTAAGGATCTGCTAAGCCATAAAACTTAAAATGATGTGATTTTGAATTTACTAGTATCAAGCCACTGATGTAATTTTTTCTTTCTCTTCCTTCTTATTTCTTCCCTTTCACTTTCCTCTAAAAGTACATTCGGAAGAGTTAGAACACATTGTCCACTCACTCAGAAACATAAGAATATTGTTCAAGCCTCGTGCCACTCATTCTTAAGCCTGAGGGAAATGATGATTGTACACTATGTAGAAGATATTCAAGTACTTAATCACTTATTAGGTACCCCAAGAAACAAGCCTGGCAAAATATTAAGTGTCTATATTAAAATCCAAATTGATGGGAATGTGCATTTTATCTCAGTAAAGAAACCCCAAAATTAAATCAAGAAAGCCTTTATCAGGAGACTTTGGAAGGAAGACAAACTTTAGCAGTCCAYGCTTGTATAGAAGAGATAACCTGTGACCACAGAAGCAATAGGAGRTGCACACAAGAGATAAATTTGGAAAGCACAGTGCAGGGGACCTGCACTGTAATAAAAAAAAAAAGATAGTTTGAACACAGAATTTTCACATGTTTTATAAATGAAAGGAACATAATAAAACTAGAAGTAATTTGGGGAATATTTAATGACCAAAAACTAAAATTAACAGTGTTAAGAATGTGATAAGAAAAAACAGCCAGGGTCCTAGTGAGGAAAATTACAGAAGCTCAAATATCCCCTGTCTCTCTGTTTATTTGTCTGTCTCTATCTCTGTCTCTGTCTCTATCTGTCTCTCTCTGT
>BDUI01001544.1:0-14636 GCA_002335545.1 Apodemus speciosus | reverse complement strand
GGTTCCCTTCTAACTCCATGGCTTATTGCCTTCTGTATGTGTTGGAGGTGGCCATAGCTCCTGAGTGTTCATGGATACGTCTATATTACATCTACAAGACAGCATTTCCTAACACTCCTCCCCATTCTCCAGCTTTCATATTTCTTTCCTGTCATTGCTGATGCTCTCTGATAGGGAGGGGGGGGAAATATTCTTGAATCCACAATAAATAACATCAACAAAAAAATCATTTTGAACTTTTTCTTCTGTATAATGAATAAGGGATTTGTACAAATCGAAGCTTAGCAGCAAGTCTCTGAAATGGAGCATCCGAGTAACCCACAAACKGGAAAACATCTTTYTGAGTAATYGGCTCTAATTTTTTATGACATCTTTGTATGGCAATTTATACTGTATTGTATCAGAATGGGGAATCTCAGCCAAATCTGGCCTTCTGCTTCCTTTTGAATAGTCAGCCAGATAAGATTGATTTTTTTCCTTATAGTTGTAAATATTGAAAAATAACAATAGTAACATTTTGTGGAGTGGAAACATTATCAGAATCTCAAAATGCTGTGTCCACAAATAAAATCTCCCTTGTCAATTTASTTTTGTGTGTTCAATGACTATTTTCATGTCAAAGCTGTAGGGTCAGGTAATTGCAGCAGAGATGTGTGGCTCACAGAACCAGAAATATTTATATTTTGGCCCTTTGTAAAAAAGGTTTGCTAAACTGTGGACTRGGTTTAAAAGGAACCAGTCAGAAATAGTGAAAATTAGATCAGCTAATTAATAGTGCCTATGTTACAGCAACCCAACGAGTTAGGTTCTAGAACATTTGTTTTTCTAAATGATTTTGTTGTATAAGCTTGGCTATATTTGCCAAGAATTATTAACTTTGCTTATTCTGTTTCTTCATGTTTTCATGCGATAAAATGCAAAACACAAAGGGACCATTCTGCACCTTCAAAATAGGTAGCTCTCACAGTCAGTTTTCTCTTTGACATTGAGTATTTTATTTCTAACTTGAAAAATCAGTACATAAGCAGGATGCATATAGAAAGAGCCTTAGTCGAAATGACAACTTGAGTGAAATGAAGATTGTACCTTCCTGGCATGAGGAATCATGGTTTCAGTGCTGGTCTTGTACTAGCTAGCCCACAGAATACTTCTGGATTCTTAATAACTCAAGTGCACATACAAACATATAACTGCATACCAGTCAAGAGTTAGCTCTTTTACTTTCCCCAAATAAGCATGGCAATTAACGAATTCACGTGTCTCAGCATGAGTCTTTTGAGCACCCTTTCATCTATGGACATGAAAGAAAGATGGGCATTTTAAAGTATGGAGGAATGTTGAGACTTCAGTACATGATGGCACCCCTAAAAACTTTAAAGACCWGATAAAAGTTTGTTTGAGGGTTCTGGCAAATATCCTACCACTAATGCTCTGTAAAATCCTAGGTATGTTTGCTCAGTAGCAGTGATACAGGCAAGAATGTTTCCAGATTCATCAAGYATGTGTTCATGTGCAGGGAAAGGTCTCCCAGCATTAGACAGCTCTGCTTTTAATACAGAMYGCAGCACTCCTCCTACGCCAAGAGCCTCCTCACGACTGTTTCAGTGCTTTATGACTGACAAAGAGTCATTAGAAGTCGGTTTGATGGACATAACTAAGTGAATTGGAAAAAATAAAAAAAGTCTTTCAGCCCATTCAGAAAYAATTGATGTGACGGAGACAGCTGTATGTGAGTTCCAGATAAGGAGACAATTTATGAAGAAACTACTGAAGCTAAAAGGGAAGGTGCAGATTTAAAGGTCCCAATAAAGTTGTCTGTTAGACACGGCACTATTCAATAAGGAAAAGATTGAACCTGAGCGACTTTCCAATAGATGGCATCCTTAGGGGCCCATCCTCTTGCAAATAAAATTCCCATAAAGGTATTGCCACTAGTTATAAAAAATGAACTCTRACGCCAAACTATCTTCACTCCKAAGCCAGCGTTGCATTCTCACTCTGAGCAGTGTGTAAAGCACAGCACTAACTAAACGTGAATCTCCTCTTGATTGTCCTCAAATTTATCTCTAGTTTAGCAAAGAAATGTGCATTTTTTTTTATGCACAATGTATGATGTCATACATCGCTGCCCTTGGATTGGTGTTCCCAAGGAAGGAGGGAGACAAGAAAGAGGCTGCCCCATGACAACAGAAAAACAATCGAGGCAGGCAGAGAACTGCCTCTATGTGATACCAGAAAACAGTGAATGAATGTGAAAGSTTTCAACAGGCTGGCTACTAGCCTAGAGAAACTTTAAAGCAATGCTAATGAGGTTTATTCACATAGGAGTTGAAGAGAAGACCAGCCTCATCATTATTCTTGACTTAGAATCTCATCTGGAGYTTGAATGTAATTGTGGCAATGTCTGCACTATTGTGGTTAGCCTCCATCACCTTGTTCTCAAGCATAAGCTTCTAGTAGGTAATAYTGAAGCCCCAAAGTAGCTGACAAATGCCTTTATAAATTAATYGACCACCAAAATGTTTGTGTTTAATGAAGGATATCATCACAATAGCTCTTGAAATATGTGCTTGTTATTGTATGTGCATTATTACTTTATCGATAATTTGTGGTTTTCAACATTAATTAGGCCTGACATTTTCTGTGGACTTTAGAACTTCTACCTAGAATATTTGCAAATTACTTAGCTAGCTCTATATTTTCCGTAAGAAGAAGAAGAAAAAGAATCCTAAGTAAAATGGCGGAAGATAGCTCTGGTTATTTAGCAGTGGCCTCAGGTATAGTACCTTTTATAGGATGTGTCTCTGAGGGAGCTTAAGGCTCTTTTTATGAGCTATCTCATTAAATCCTCCAGAATTAAGAGAAAGATATTATTATCTCTATTTTCAGACTCTGGTCCTAAGGCATAGGAAGCAAAGGTCAGCTAACTTGGCCAAGATAACAAAGGAAATCTAGAGGGAATTTCAAAATATTTATTTTCCTCTTTCTCTTATTTTTAATGTATAATGTATAATTTTTCTTGTTTTAAAACGTGTACACTCTTAAGATGCACCCATGCAAGAATTTTCTTTTGCCTTTGTGGTTATTTTGAAATTAATTCTCTGTTTTACTTAATTCAGTGTCTGCTCCTYCATTCTCTTTGCAACTTCAGTTGAACCCCTAGCTTTGGGAGCATGCTGCATCCTCACCTTAAAATGATCAGTTTTCTGTAACATTGAAGAACAGTATCAAGAATCAGTAAATGATTCTCTAAACCTATTTTCTTTTTATTTGTACAGTATTTCTTGTTTTTATATATTTAAAAATTACTGTTAAGTGTCTTCATTTTTTTCCTTTCTCTCTTTCATCCTGGTCCTCCATGGTCTAGATTATCCAAAAGATGATCACAGTATCTTGAGCATATTTTTTTTTTTACTTCTGTCTTAGGGTTTCAAGGACGATCAGTCTTTTCTACTCATCTCCTTTTAAAAAATCATTCCTCTTTGACCCCACTAGGTAATTTTGAGTTGATCTTCAACTGTATCTTACATACTGGACACCCCAGTCCAATAAACTGTAAAACCTGTTGATATTTCCAAGCATATTAAAGAGTCTCCTCCAATTTGCATTTCATTGGTAACATCATTATATATATGCTGTTGAGCTTCTTCACTGTRTATAATTTTTAAAGCCCTGGCAGATGTTGTGTACCAAAYAGATGCAAGTATAGTCAGTCAGTGAAGCATGATATATTTATGACCATTTCTGTTCAGCTACTCAAACCTCAAAKYCMRKYCCMWTKSYTTTTTTTAGACTTTCCTTAGGTTAATGGTTCTGATATTCCAAAGTGTCTGAGTTTGAATGYTTTCAGATCCATGTTTCTGTGCCCCGAGAAAGAACTGCACATTACTATAACTGATTCTAGAATCAGGCACTATGGGGAACTCAGTTGGTTTCTAAAGCAGATTATCCTCAATGATGAGTTATTTAGTTTATGTTGTGGTGAGTACTGGCATTTCATTATTTATAAATCTTCTAAATAATTCAAAGTTGTGCCTAAACTCAGGAGTTGTCACTCAATTTTACTTTATATTATCAATAGTGAAACAGTACAGAGACACACACAATACTGTTTCTGTCAGGAAGTTGACATAATGTCTCCCTTGCTCATTTCGTCTTTAAATCTGGGGGTTGCCATAAATTTTATTATAAAACATAACAGTCTTCTCATTTGATTCAGCCTGATGATGGATGGAATAGAGCTCTCCCTCTCCTTTTCCCTCTCCTCTYCACCCCTCTTGCCCCGTCCTCACCTCTCCTCTTCTCTTTCTCCCCATATGTTTGTCTTTCTCTCCCTTCCTTCTAGCTCTCTCTATATTTGCATATACTCATSAACCGAATATATGTGACACACTTAGAATTGAGTTTTAACTTATGCATTGATACGTTAGTGAAGTTCTAATATTAACTTTGTTTTCTTTATCAGCTTAAATGCATCATCAAAATAGTTGCATATTTAAATAGGAACAACACACAACATATAGTGATATCATGTTGATATTCATAAATTACAGAATTCTAATTATATGGATCAAATGATTGGTGAGCGCATTCTTGCTTACTGTGCCATACTGTTCAGTATGAGTTTTAATGTGATAAATATTTGCATTTACTTAGAAAGTACATAAAGTTAAACAACTTTCATACAAAAACTGATGAACTGAGCGTCTTTATAAGTACTTCGCATTTGAAAGTTCTAATGCTCTTCTAAAATAAGTTATGGAGAATGGAGTAGAAAATCCAGAAAATGAAATGTTAGGCTCATGACAGTCATTAGCTCACGCATTGTGGAATGATCTCCTTTATCTTGGCACTTTGTTTCATTAGAAGTACAGAGGTTCTCCCTGTCATTGTAGCACTACATTGGAGAAAAGAAAGAACTCAGCACAGATTCTCAAGTTNAACCGAATATATGTGACACACTTAGAATTGAGTTTTAACTTATGCATTGATACGTTAGTGAAGTTCTAATATTAACTTTGTTTTCTTTATCAGCTTAAATGCATCATCAAAATAGTTGCATATTTAAATAGGAACAACACACAACATATAGTGATATCATGTTGATATTCATAAATTACAGAATTCTAATTATATGGATCAAATGATTGGTGAGCGCATTCTTGCTTACTGTGCCATACTGTTCAGTATGAGTTTTAATGTGATAAATATTTGCATTTACTTAGAAAGTACATAAAGTTAAACAACTTTCATACAAAAACTGATGAACTGAGCGTCTTTATAAGTACTTCGCATTTGAAAGTTCTAATGCTCTTCTAAAATAAGTTATGGAGAATGGAGTAGAAAATCCAGAAAATGAAATGTTAGGCTCATGACAGTCATTAGCTCACGCATTGTGGAATGATCTCCTTTATCTTGGCACTTTGTTTCATTAGAAGTACAGAGGTTCTCCCTGTCATTGTAGCACTACATTGGAGAAAAGAAAGAACTCAGCACAGATTCTCAAGTTYCTACTTTCACCCAAAAGTTACTTTTTTTTCATAACAAAATGAAGCAACATTTTTTAAATTATTTCACATTTTTTCTGTATTAATAGAGAGTATGCATTCCTGTGTTCATTTTAAACTCTTGCTTTGATAGTTGAGTCTGATCCTAAAATATATGAAAGTCATTAAAGTAGAATTAAGAATAACCTTTAACCTTTCTTTCCACTTTCTTTTTTAGAATGATAAATACTTTTAACCCATTGCATGGCCTTTGTAGTCCCTCCCTTAA
The DNA here is from genome assembly GCA_002335545.1 of Apodemus speciosus. Taxonomy (NCBI): domain Eukaryota; kingdom Metazoa; phylum Chordata; class Mammalia; order Rodentia; family Muridae; genus Apodemus; species Apodemus speciosus. The sequence continues at coordinate 8,861 of BDUI01001544.1, read as the reverse complement.
TCTTTATCATTAAAATTTCACTGCTCAGTAGTGTTTGCTGAAAAGAACAGGTAGCTTTAAGAAAGCTGTAGTAGTGACATTTTCAAAGGGAAACCAAGTTTCTCAGGCAATTCCATATACTTTTTGGCTACCTGAAAATGGTAAGTGGGAGGGAATATAAACAGAAATGAAATTGAGATCAACAAAAATGATTCCTTYATCCAAATCCAATGATCGTAGAAACATAGAAAAGGTTAGAGTTCTCTGTAAAGGCCATGCCTGTAGGCTCTTCGTTTAGTGAGCTTGCTCCGATGATACAGAGACTGCCCACAGTGAAATACTGGAGACTGTTTTTCCATACCGCTACCCCAATTCCATGAAATATTATAAAGCCCGTAATGGTGTTTAATGTCCACCAGTCTTTAGAGTTTRAAGTGGGACGAAGAAATTTGAATACACTATATGTTTCTACTAAGCTCACAAAGAATGATATAGTAACAGAAACACCAGCAATTTGCAGGTTTTGTAGTAAATCTTTTTCTTTTCTATGACAGAATAAGGGAGACATTTGTGGAAGAATATATTAGTCTTTAACAAAGCCAATTCATAAATCATGGGTAAATACCACAATTCTTAACTTTCTCATTTATTAACCTACGATGTGCAGATAATCCTTATAACTCTACAGTCGTATTGGTCATGGTTATGATTAGTGATTTTTGTACCGTGAGCTTTTGAGCTAAAACCATCCAGAAAAGCTTCTTAAATTTATACTATGTTTTGGCAGCAGTAAATTCAAATTGTGTGTTGGGAATGGAGAGTGTGGATTATAAGTATGATAATTATGTACATTTGTGTCATGTTAGAATTCATGAGAGGTTAATGTATGAAACTACTATTAAGAATTTCAGACAGCTACCAAGCAGCATTTGGTATATACATTATATATTATACCATGTAACCAATACTGTATATTTCCTTAATGTTTTTGTTTGTCCTCAGAATGATGCAGCATTAGTTTGTTATAATAATAAACTTGAATTTCKTTTATTATTATTTCTATTAATTTAATTATGTAATTATTATATAATTATATACATTATAATTCAGATAACTTGCATGTCTCATACCCAATAGTTATGAGCAGCCATTGACACTAACATAAGTACTTATTGGTTCTAGTTGAAACTTCTTCAGGACATGTAATAAACAAAATAAACATTACAGTTGACTTTATTGTATTTGAATGAACTACAATTATGGTAACTACATACAGTTAAGTTTTTTAATTTATTTTCCATTCAAGGGTTGAAGAAAGTTTTGCAGATCATCTCACTATATGCCTTAAATAGATCCTTTATAGGAACAAAGTAACAAATACTTTGAGATTTCTTAATATTCAATTCATGTTCTCATTTATCAACTGAATTGTTTGTAGCTGAATTCCAGCAAACATGGGATTAAAAGTCTGTATCATATCGACTGGATTTGAATGCATTTTCTCATTTGAAGTATTAAGATGACATTTTTTTCCACAATGGATTTATTAGCATATTATTCCTCCCAGAATTACTGATCATTGTTTTATATTAAATGTATTTGTAGAAAATATGAAGACTACTGAATGGAAAAAGATTGAATATGTAAAACTAGTTTATTTTATTTCAATGCATTTGTGGGTGAAATATTATTTTCTTATATTTGTTTCATAAATATTTCGTTTTTAATAATAAACTATAAACTCTAGGCTTGTTTTAGGTGATATATAGTTATCCAAATATATTTCAACTTGTTTAATAATTTTGTATTGAATTAGTGTCTGTAGATTTTAAATATGTAATTTATGTATTTTAAGAAATAAGATCATTTACCATCTTATATCTTAGTGACATTCAGAATCTTTTCTTTTACAGCCATTTCGTAGAGTGACGTTTTCTGTTGTGAGTCAGCCTCAGGACCCACATCAGGGGTCACTGCAGAGTTGCTATGACAGCGGGCTGGAGGAGTCAGAAACACCAAGCAGTAAGAGTTCATCAGGGCCAAGACTGGGTGCCCTTCCACTCCCAGAGGACAACTATGAGAGGACCACGCCGGATGGCAGTGTTGGTGAGGCAGAGCATATGGAAAATGGTAGGGGCAAACACAACATCCACACACATAATCACGCTAGAGCCCGGATAATTAGGCTTGTTCACAAGTTACTCTAAAATAGAATTTTAAAAAAAAGAAAGAAAGAAACAAAGTAGATTACACCAAAATAATTTTAAAATACTAAATACTTGGTAAAATAAAGAACTTACAAATAAAGAAACATAAATCTATAGATAAAATTCATAAAATTACACCATCATTTAAAATAGTGCATCGGAAATAAGTGCACCTAGGCATAAACTGGAGCAGTTTCTGCTATGAAAATGCTAACTCAGTGCACAATTGCAAAGTCACAGCCACTAAGGGAGGTCTGTTTGAGTGTTTCCTTCTATTCATTTTTGTCATGCAACTGTTTCTTCAATTAACACAAACCAACCTTAGCAGAAGTAAATACCATAAACACACATTGTTTAAGATTTTCCTTCTTCGAAGCAATGTAGTTTCGACCCTTTGCTTTTGAATGCCAGGTGAAACGGGTCAGAAATGAGCAGTAGTGTCTTGCTCTCACTAGCATGCATTCAATGCCATTACAACTCCTCTCTCCTTAAAGTGCATGGTTTATTTCGATTTTTGCAAGAGAAAGGRAATAAAACAAACTATAATTCTCCCCTTTCTTTCCTCATTGTGAGCCTATTCTCATAATTACCAAAACTGGCCTTCTCTGCCTATTGCATATCAAAAAATATGTTGCAAATAATACATGTAAATGCTTTCACATTTGCTTATGTTCCCAAAGACAACTGTGTTATTTATTTTCTAGATTTTGAGTATTCGACAAACACTTGAGGAATGAGTTTATATCAAACAATGGAGTGGCAAAGCTTTTCCTGACTGCATTTTTATTTCTAATGTGAAAAAGATACAGTTATATATCAAGAAAAGCATGAGAATATATTGTGGATTTATGTCATTCATCATCTCAATCCTCTTATAAAACAGGACCATTTTCTTACTTTATACCAGTTTCTTCAGTGGTGACRTGTATATTRATTATATTAAAGACAGTATATTAATTCAAAGAAAAACACACCCTTTGATTTAGAAATTTGACTGTGACTATTAAAATCCAGTAATACACAAATCAAAAAGTGACCCCAAGTGAAGTATTCTACATTAAATCATACTGAGTTATTGCCTTTCTAAGTATTGATCTTTATTTGGTATGATATCAGGGCCTGTTGATTGATGTCCCTCTTGATCAATTCTTTAGACTTTAAAGGCATTTTGCCTCATGGCTATAAGGCATGCTTATCTGTGTGTATGGTGGTGTGTGCTAATGTAGAAGGGACTTTAACATGATCTTTAAAAAAACATTTTGTCAGCAATCTTATTAAATGAGTAGAAAATTTTGGTTTGAATTAAAATGCAACAGAGTATATATTTATGGCAAATGTATTTAAAGTTCATATATATGTATGCATACATATATATTAGTATAATCCTTAGACAGGGTTCATTGCCCTTGAGGATTCTATTTTAAATGAAGTTATCTTTTGATAATAGTACAAGTTTACTTGTGTTTAAAAGTACTTTCTTTACTCTAAATAAAGAGGACTGTCTTTTTTTTTTAATGTCAGTGTCGTTTGTAACTCTGGCATTTTAGTTTTTATTATTTTTTTTTTACTTTAAAGATGGTATGCATTTTAAATATAATCAGGAAATGAGGCCTAATTAAAGTATAATTATGTTTTTTAAGCTCACCTCAGGCAATTTTCAGGAAACATGAATGTCATGGAAAAGAACAGAGGAATTATATAAATAGTGTAGAAAGTTCACTGAAAAACATTTGCTAAATAAATTCCACTTTTTTCATAACAATATAGTAGGTTCTATAAACAGAAGAGGCATAGTATCACAACCAAATTTTCTACACGTGACTGACACTTGGAACACGGTGTATATAAGTGTTATTTTTATCAGTTGTCTATGATCTATATTGTCCCTGATCTGTATATAATTATAGATGAGATGGGATGCACTTTGAACAATCCAGACACAACAGTTGACATTTGAGTAACAGTTCTGTTTGGATCTAAGTCTGCTAAATTCTCATGTWCTTATTAAATATAATTGTATTGCTTGAGTTCTGGTAATTTCATCTTCAATATTAATGGGTCATTCTTGTATAAATAGAATCGGAACTGAAACTGGTCAAGTATTCATTTGCCATATTTAATTGGAATACAGGTTATCTGCAGTTTTTTGCTTGGTTAGCATTTCATCAGAATTTATTTCGATTTTCATTTGGATTCTCTACAAAAATATCATTTTACATGCTGTCCTAATTATTATAATTTCAAATATTTTCTTTCAGTTTTAGCCTGGATGAAAATGTGCACACATCACTAAGTGTCTTGGCTTAAGTCTCATCAGAAAGTTTAGAAGATAATTTGCAACACAGTAGCATATAATGTTTCTGTCATGTCACAAAAGAGAAATAAGCTAGAGTTTCTAATAAGATGTCAAAGACACCGAGCTAAGGAAGACGCTAAAATTGAAAAACTGAAACAAAAATGCATCCAAATATATTTATATCTCACCAAAAATATTATTGTTTTTTCATAACTTATTATAAAAGTAATTTTATTAATAAGGCACATAAGTTGTTTTTCTGTTTAGCTAGCATTACATAGTCTGATTGCAGGAAAAAACAGTACAATGTAAAAGTTCACACAATTTATTGCAACCTGATTAGCAAAGAAACTCACTATTCTAAAGTTCCAGTGAATTTCTAAAATGCTTAATAGCACTCATGTCACTTAAGATATTTTAGGAAAAGTATATATTTATCTATGACAATGATCACTCATACATTCCTTTCCTTTTAATTCATCCACATTATGACTTAATGTTGATGATTTTATCGATAAAATGAGGTACTTGGTTATTTGATAATATAATAAATTTTAATGCAATAACATTAAAATATAGAGTTCATAGTGAAAAGTTATAATAAAGTGTTGGATGATAAAATATTTAAACTTGCATGTAGGAACTGATAATTTATGTAAGGAATAAATATTAAACGTAAAGGGATCATTACTTCAAAGACAAATATAGAATATATATATATACATATATATATATCTTAATAGGAAACTAAGCTTCAGAATTTCTCTTGGAATGGTATATCACTTTCTTTGGGGCTATTGTATTTATCTTAGTTCCCACCTTTAAGGCCATGTCTATTTATTCTTTGAAAAGTCTCACTCTCAGTCAACTTTGCAAAGCCTCTTTGCGTTTTCTTCACATGTCTTTAATATATCTGGCATTTTACAAGCTCAGATACAGAAAACACTCTACTTGGTTTCTGATCAAACATTGTCATCAGAGGTGGTAAGTCCACATAACTCTTCTGAGTTTGTGCCTGGTTATTTTCATGCCTGGGGAATAAATTATCTTTGAAATTTTGCTGTAGTTCAACAGCATATGATTATGCCTTTACATCTGATCCTTCTTTAAATTTTTATTCTGCATTATGTTTCATATATATATATATGAAATAGGATATAAAATCTATATACATCTATACATACACATACTATATGAGAGACAGAGACAGAGAGAGGGGGACAAGGTAGAAGGGAGAGGCAGAGAAAGAGGTAGAAGGAGGAAAAGACATCTCCTTGTGATATGCATAGTAAATTTCATGGGAATTAATGTGGGCAAGGCACTAGTAATTTTAGAGCCTGCCTAGCAACCTACATAACATCTGTGCATCTTAATAGTAGATAACACATTTATCACATAAATCAATCAGGGCTGTGATTTCTGATCAGGTGGGAGGATATGTTGGCATTAATCAGGCCAATGTGGGAGATGGTTTCGGAACCTCCTTCAAACCACATTGCAAGAGATATATTTCACCCTGGCCCTAGTGCCCTTCACACGTGCTATGTGTTATGCCACAATAGAGGAAGTATTGCTACTACTTGCTTGACATGTAATTGGGTCACACAAAGAATGGACAAAAGAAGAAAATGGTATGCATATTTTCACTAGGTAAACTTTTAAAATAGACCCATAGACAGGTTTTAAAAATTAATCATGTTGAGAAATTTAATTCTTCTAAGTCCTTGATGAATTTCACGAATTTATTTTTTCAAATGACTAAAAATATATTTAACTTTTATGCAGAAATTATTTTGAATACCCTTCCTAAATTTTGTCAACCTTATATAAGATTGGCTCCATTATTTTATTTATATCCTGTCTTCTCTTTCTCTTCATTCCACATGCTTTTACTAGAATTTAAAATTTGACTGGATATCAAAATATGGTACAGTGCCTGGTGGACCAATTTTCTTTTTGGCATTACATTTCTACATTACATTCAGATGGACATAGGATTCATAAGAAGAATCTGTTTTCCAAAGGCCAATCAAATTGTSAGGTGAGACCCAGCTGGGTTTTGCGTGGAGTCAACCATCCTCTGCTTCAATACCAATCTGTAATGACATCTCTAAGGCATTCTTTGTAGTTGATGTCAGCCTATTATGTTTCCTTTTTTTTTTTTTTCTGTTTCGAAGAAATTCTTTTTTTAAATTGGATATTTTCTTTATTTACATTTCAAATAGTATATCCTCTTTCCTGATTTCCTCTTTGAAAAAAATCTATCCTATTCCCCCTCCCCCTTGCTCACTAACCCACCCACTCATGCTTCCCTGTCCTGGCATTACTCTATCCTGGGGTTTCAAGCCTTCTCAGGACCAAGGGCCTCTCCTCCCTTTGATGACTAACAAGGCCACCCTCTGCTACATATGCAGCTGGAGCAATGGGTTCCTCCATGTGTACTCTTTGATTGRTAGTTTAGTACCTTGGAGCTCTGCGGGTACTGGTTGGTTCATATCGTTGCTCCTCTTACAGGGCTGCAAGCTCCTTCAGCTCTTTGGGTCCTTTCTCTAGCTCCTCCATTGGGAACCTACACCCAGCTATGTTGCAAAAGCTTCTCTTCGGTCCCATGATCTTTATATAGGTGTGAATAGMACARCCTTAAAACTCAAAATAARTACCTTGCATTATTTTCTATAGGAACAGTCTGCTGTGCTGGGATAGGGGTTTACTTTCACAGTTCTGCTGGTCTCCTTGCCAATCCAGTCACCAATATCTCACTGAAGCTAGGTTTTCTACTTTTTAAGCAATCTATGATATGGTTCTGTAACTCCCAAGTGTCTGCAAAATGTCTGTAGGCCACCACTGTYACACAGCCTTGTTCTTCCCTGGCCCTAGTGATTAAACAGAGATAGTGATTAGACATGATGTCAGGTCTCAGCCAATCAAGATGTGTACTGAAGCTCCTCTGTAGCCTGCCAGTAAAAGGAGCTGTATAAGCTAAAATAATCTGAGATGATACTGTCCTAGAAGACACTTACCACTGCGGTAGACAGAATCAGGTGGTTTGAAAACAAGTCTTGAAGCAGAATAGCATCTGTTTGAAATCCACTTCTGCTTTTTTCTAAGAGTCTAATTTACTCAGCACTCTGCTTAGCCCCAGTTTCTTGTATCACATACCTTATCTTTGTAGAATAAAACAATTTTGATGAAGACAAAATAATTTATAAATAAATATGACTTGAAATCCATCTATGAAATGTTAAAAGCTACTTTTAGTGTGGTGAACAGTAAACTTTGTTATTAATTTTAGGGAGACTTGGTGTAATTTAATATCTATTGTTTTCATTAAATGTTTAGTCTTACAAAGACAGAATGCCAAAATTAATGGTCTTAATGTGTTCCCACCGTGAATAGTTTGTACTGAGTTTCCTTCCTGGTGRGATGTCAGGGGTGAACCAGGTGACAGAGCAAGAGCACAACAGGATTGGCMGGAAGCTTTCTGTCTTCTGACATCAAATCTACCTGAAAATTTAGACTTCCTGTTTACCTCTTTTATTGCAGCTATTTTATATATTTGTAAGCAAAGCATTTTCTCCTTTAGTAAAGCTGTATTTGGTCAGTGTCAAAATCATATATACATATATACATGTAAATATATATGTATATATATCCTGTTAAAAAGGATTTTGCAGTTTACATTCAGTTTTTTTCAGTTGAGTCCAGTATTCTTCCCATATATATTTCCCTTCAAATGRCTGCAAAATAWTCACACTTACAGGGGAAATGAGTAAAAAGTATTCAATTAATATGCATCCAAAACTCAAATTTCTTTATTTTCTAATCTCAGTATTAATAATTAATATTGATAAAATACATTGCTGTGTTACTCTTTTTATTATAATTTTGTCCTTTAAAGCTCCATTCACTCTGCTGAGCTCTTATGACCTTTAAAAAGACAATTGGTTCTCATCTATCCTCCAAGTGACTTTGGAGGTCTTTTAGAGGGTTTGTTCCCAGCAGACATGGCATAGGACTTCTGCAGAATTTTACCCCTATTTGAAAATACATTGGTTGTTTATCTCCTTAGTTAAAAGATTGATTATGGACTTTCCTGCCTGAAAGAAATACATTCACAAAGAGAAATACATTCTCTCTCTCTCTCTCTCTCTCTCTCTCTCTCTCTCTCTCTCTCTCTCTCTCTCTCTCTCACACACACACACACACACACACACACACAAAGTATAACTGGTAACTGGTTCTTGAAAGTGTACTTAGCATGCCTAGCTCTTGGGTATAGCTTACTTACTGAGAAACTGATTTGTTTCAATGTTCCTCTTTTAGAGAAAAACACTATTAACCTCTTCTATTGTAGCTATTTAGCTATTTTTCTTTCTCTC
>BDUI01001543.1:162472-172887 GCA_002335545.1 Apodemus speciosus | reverse complement strand
AGAGAGAGAGACAGAGAGAGAGACAGAGAGAGACAAAGAGACAGAGACAGAGACACACAGAGAAAGGCAGAAAGAGAGGGGGAAGGAGAGAGAGGATGTCTAAGAAGCCTCTACTTATGTGAATGAGGACTTTCCACCACCTCATAACCTCTTGATCATGCACAGCATATTGRACACTATCTTTTGCACGGAGGTGACTCACAGCTTTTGAACCTGCATCTTTAGTAGGAAGGCTGAGGACCCAGCTGGCACCCAGCATGCTGTTTCTTTTCTCATTATTCTAACAAAACCTGAAATGATGCACCTTAAGGAAAGGTTTACGTTGTTTTCTAGTTTCATGGTGGGGAATGCATCAAAGCTGGGGCTCTGATGTTAGTGGAAAAACTTGTGGCATGGCCTGTTATATCCCAGAGGATCAGGGATGAGCAAGCTGAGGTGGGAGCAGGGCAAGGCTATCAACCTCGAGGCTTGCCACATATGGCTTGTGCCTGACAGCCAGGCCTCAGAGATTTGATTCCATGAATTCCCCAAATACAACGACTGTTTGGAGACCAACATTTACTGTTTAAGCATTTACAATTGTAGGAGATGTTTCAGATTCAACCATAACAGCCTTCCCCAAATACAACGACTGTTTGGAGACCAACATTTACTGTTTAAGCATTTACAATTGTAGGAGATGTTTCAGATTCAACCATAACAGCCATAGATGAGTGAGAATTAATCCTGAAAAATCCTGCTTACAAATCCTCAGCCTGGTCTTCTTCTCTCCATGTTTAGCCAGAACTTTCTCTGTGATATATTGAATCAAATTCCTCCAGTCCCCAGGTCTACTTTGCATTCCTGTTGGGTCCCTTTAATTAATTTCCACCTAACTTTGATGTATTATTACTCATCCCAAATCCTAATTGCTTTCTCCCCAATCTCAGTTTTCTACAAAGCCTAGTAACCAGCCCCACAGGTTTCCCAAGCCTGGCATCAGAAACACCTGGATGCTCACCTTAGGGATAATTTCCAGCTTTTTGGAGCCAGACACGATATAGCGGGAACCAACATAAAGAGCATCTACTGGGGGTGGCTTGTTTATGCGCAAAAACTGAAACTTCATTTCTTCATCATCAATGGCCTAGGGAACATTACAGAGAGTGATTTGTCTAGATTTTTGGGCTACAATATCTGATCTGAATAAAGTGAGATGGTTGATTATTACATTTTGTGGAGTAGGGTGATGACACCTGATGAGCTCTCTTCTACCTTGTGTTCTGACACACTGTTATTTGGATTACTGGCTCTGTTCWTGTTTGTTTTGGGAACAGGGTAACTGACACAGGAGAAAGGAGTTGCTACAGGTTGGGAATAGAGCATTTTCATCCTTCTGGTTGGTGGAAAGATGCTATAGAGGCTGTTTGGTGATTAGTAAATTGGCATCAAAGCTAGCTGAGTCAGACTCTGGTGTGTGGGTAGGGAGCAAGAAGGCAGAATCATATACGCACTCCAGGTTCCCCACATAGAAATGTATCCCAACTCTCGGTTCAGAATCTCTCCACGGGGCTCACTAGTATAACTCAAATTTTCTGTTTTCCCACCATGATCCCACATTTGTGGTCCTCAGTGTCACCTTCCGAATAGTGCAGTCATTGGGGACCAGGTAAAGGTGAAAGGTGACGTCTTCGAGAAAGAGGTGATAGTAGATCAGTGTGATGGAAGTGATGGGGATGAAGTGTCCCACAGCAGGAATCAGTCTCAGAAGAATTCCCATTGGGGAGAAGCTTGGGTTTTCCAGTACTGCGTAATGCTCTTCCACCCTGGCTGGTGTTTCTAGGACCATCCCATCTTTTTGAAAGTGGGCAACATGGAACAAGGAGATGTCCACTGTTTCCTCTGTGAGAGAAGATATTCAAGAGATGTAGATTTAGTATTTCCATTGATCCATGCTTGGCTGGGAAGCTAGTATCCAATGATTTAGAATGATTGTGGTGGTTTGAATGAGAATGGCCTGCTCTATTTGTTGGAACTGCTTGGGAAGGATTAGGAGGCACTCCCTTGTTGAAGGAGCTGTCACTGGTGGGCTTTGAGATTTAAAAAGCTCATACCACTATCAGTTTTCTTCCTCTTCCATCAGAATGTAAGTTTTCAGTTACTGCTGTATGCTCCAGTGCCATGCCTGCCTGCTTGCTGCCAAGCTCCTTCCCATGAAGGTCTTTGAATCATCCTCTGAAACTGTAAGCCCCAATAAAAAAATTTCTTCTGTAGCCTGCCTTGATCATGATTCTATTTAGTTTGTATKCATTTTTGATGTTTATGAGAAAACTGACTAAAATTTAAGATTTCCTAATTAACTTTCAATGGCAACAACTCAGAACTATCAACTGTTTTCTCACTACTAAATCGTGATGCCAGGGAAAGTAAATGTGACTTGCTTCCAGGGGTGACACATGCAGACAGCTTCTCATTGGGAGACAGCTTTGACTTTGTCCCTGAATAGCTCCTGTGTGAATATTCACAGCGGAGTGGTGGTTCATGATGATCTCCACCATTAATGCTATAAAGAATGCAGTCTCAGAGACTACTGCCAGGAACGTGACAACCTGCAGGCTCACCAAAGTGCTGCCAACACCAACCTCATCATTTTGCATCCTGCTTACTATCCCTCTCCAAGTCACCCCATCCCACAACCCTTCCACCATCCTCTTCTCCTCTGAGTGGGTGTGACCTCTCTGGCTTTTCCCCCACTTTGGCCCTTCAAGTCTCCGGGAGGCTAGGTACTTCCTCTCCCACTGAGGCCAGACAAGGCAGCCCAACTAGAAGAACATATCCCACACACAGAGAACAGTCTTTGGGAATGTAAATCCTAAGATGCTGGAGAAGCTAGAACCACATTTTTTCTGCTAAATAAAGTTTTAGTCAGGAGTAGAGTCATGGCCTAACAGAGAGGCTATGTGTGCTTCATTTGTAGAACTGGAGAGGTGAAGCTATCTAAGTTCTTTGGAGTCCAGTGAATGATACAATTAGCTACGTGGCTGGGCACAAAGCTGCAGAATTTGTGATGATGGTGTTTGTCTTGCTGTGGTCTGAGCATTCCTTTGCTATGACCTAATTCTTCCATGCTGTAATATCAGTGTTTATTCTATGCCATTGTATGCTGGAAGTATGTAACTTGTTTTTAATTTCATAGGATGGTTAAGACATTGCTTTCCATCTCTGTTTAGAGGCAGACTTTTAAACTCTTGGAATTATTAAGGTCTAATGGGGTCTTTTAAACCCAATTGTATTTTTCATGATGAGAGGAAGCTGAAATTTTAGAGACAGAGATTAGATAGTCATGATTTAAAGTGATGTGCTTGGGTATGAAGTTGACAATGGTTAGAACTGTGAAGATTAATGTCACTTGTCAACTTGATGTGGTCGCTGCTAATGGGTCTGTACCTATGACCCTGAGGTTAGATTTCTGGACTGCCTCAAATGGTGAGGGGCAAGAAGGCAGAGGGAATCTCTTCTTCTGCTGGCCCRTGCTACCTGATTGCAGATGGGTGGGGGAGCTAGCTCTCTTTCATTGTGTGCTYAKGGCTGACACACCCACTCCYCCATGACCAGGGACAACACTACTGTGCTGCCCAGGCAAGCTGCAGGGCTGGCTATCCCAAGTACTATAGCTAGTCAGGGGCTGAGCCAGCTCACCCACTGATCCCAGGAGCCTTGTATTTTTCAGATCATTTTCTGAAGGAATCTTTGGAGATCACTGTGGTTCRAACACTTTATGAGCCTTCTCTATTAGAACACTCCTCTTTTGTGGCTCTAGTTCTCAAATGGAATGTGGTAACATCATTTTCTCCCCGTCTGTAGGAGTGTAAACCTGTAGGCTTACAGTGTTGGTTTACCCTGGGTAGCAAATGTTCCTTGTTTCCTAGAATCACTTTGAAAAAACTTCCTCAAAGTAGTGGCAAGCCCCTCTTTCCTGCCCCCARGCTATGGGTGCTGCAGTAAAATGTCCCACAGGAGCTATCCAAAATGGTGTCTCCTTTTGAAATGGCTGCACCACAATAACTCAAGAGTTCATGCTGCCCTGAGGAGCTGTCCACTGTTGCTACATCTCTTCTGCCTTAGTCTACAGCCTTACCAGAACTCCACTGCAGGATCTGTCCCACAGGAGCTATCCACAGTTGCAGCAACTCCTCTCCAGCTTCCCCAGAAGTCATACAGAGATGGTGCCTCAGAAAAAGCTGGCTGTAACCTGGAAGGACTTCCCACCCTAATCTATAACCCCAATTCAGGGAAAAGGARGTGAAAAAGAAAGGCCACTAGTTCTTGAGCAGGAAAACCCACCAATCCCTGAACTTCCTTACTACGAAACCTCACTAATCCCTGAGCATAAAACTCCACCAGTCCCTGAAGAGGAAAATGCACATATCCTTGAGCCCCCCCCCCCCCSACCTCAGGACTTGAAATCCCATCAATCTCCAATCTGGAAATCTATGCCTTAAAACTCCACCACCTCAGAAATCCCATATAAGCTCTGTCCATAGTCCAATTGCTGTCCACTCCTGAGAACAGAGGGCAGCCATCCCTGGATTTGTCCCTGCAGACATTGAATCCACCAATAAATGTCTTTCGTGGGATTTTCTGTCTGATGTGACTCCCTGGTTGGAAGAAGCAATGAAGACAAGAAACAAAGAAGAAGCAGGGCTGAGGCTTCTGAGCTCAGCTGGGAGCTGCAATGCCTCTGCTGAGGATGCTTCCTCTCAGAGCTGTATCATTCCTGAGCTCCCATGTCTCAGGATGACCTTCCATTGGGATACCATCTCCCCTCGGAGTTGAATGGTTCCTGGGCTTCCAAGTTCCAGGATTACCTTCCATCTGAGCAGAAACAGTATACACCTTGACATAGTTATTAAAGAGTACTTGATAATCATCCATTAATATTGCTACTGAGGCTTCCAGTCTGTCTGGGCTGGTGCCCTGAGCAGACTTTGGGTGCAATCTCAGCAGCCAGTCCCACAACACTCAGAGGAAACTCCACTCCCAGGTGCATTTACCACCMCAGGATCCCAGGATACAAGGAGCTTGGTCATACCAGGAGCTCAGGGATCCAGGGGCAGCTTGACTCCCAGGAGCTTGGACACACCCGGGATGGATCTCAGAATCACAGGATCACAGGATCACAGAATCATAGGATCACAAAGACAGCATGACTCTGAAGAGTTCTGACACAACCAGGATAATAGGAAGGACAGGCTCCAGTCAGATATAGCAAGGGCAGGTAGCATTAGAGATAACCAGATGGTGGGATGCAAGCGTAAGAACATAAGCAACAGAAACCAAGGTCACTTGGCATCATCAGAACCCAATTCTTCCACCATAGCAAGTCCTGGATACCCATTCACACCAGAAAAGCAAGATTCAGATCTAAAGTCACTTCTCATGATGATGATAGAGGACTTTAAGAAGGACCTAAATAATTCCCTTAAAGAAATACAGGAGAACACAGGTAAACAGCTGGGAGCCCTTAAAGAGGAAACACAAAAATCCCTTAAAGAATTACAGGAAAACACAATCAAACAGGCGAAGGAAATGAACAAAACCATTCAGGATCTAAAAATGGAACTAGAAACAATAAAGAAATCACAAAGTGAGACAACTCTAGAGCTAGAAAACCTAGGAAATAGTTCAGGAGTCATAGATGCAAGTATCACTAACAGAATACAAGAGACAGAAGATACCATAGAAAACATTGACACAACAGTCAAAGAAAACATAAAAAGCAAAAAGCTCCTAACCCCAAACATCCAGGAAATCCAGGAGACAATGAGAAGACCAAACCTAAGGATAATAGGTATAGAAAATAGTGAAGATTCCCAACTTAAAGGGCCTGTAAATATCTTCGAGAAAATTATAGAAGAAAACTTCCCTAGCCGAAAGAGATGCCCATGAACATACAAGAAGCCTACAGAACTCCAAATAGACTGGACCAAAAAAGAAATTCCTCCTGTCACATAATAATTAAAACACCAAATGTACTAAACAAAGAAAGAATATTAAAAGAAATAAGGGAAAATGTTCAATTAACATATAAAAGCAGACCTATCAGAATTACACCAGACTTCTCACCAGAGACTATGAAAGCTAGAAGATCTTGGGTRGATGTCATACAGACCCTAAGGGAACAAAATGCCATCCCAGGCTGCTATACCCAGCAAAACTCTCAATTACCATAGACAGAAAACAAGATATTCCATGGCAAAACCAAATTCACACAATGTCTTTCCACAAATCCAGCCCAACAAAGGATAATAGATGGAAAACAGGAACACAAGGAGGGAAACTACACCCTAGAAAAGCAAGAAAGTAATCTTTCAACAAACCTACACAAACATAATTCCACTTCTAACAACAAAAATAACAGGAAGTAATCACTTTTCCTTAGTATCTCTTAATATGAAAATTAATATTACCAACATATCCTAATTGATTGAAATTCAAAAATATGAGGAATTAGAAATTTGTTGGTTGTCACCCAGTGGTCTCTCTAATTTTGTATTTGGAGAAATAGGTCCAATATTGTACAATGTATATACACTTTCTGCTTGTTTGTACGTGACAGTGTCTTGCTGTGTACCACATAATGGTCTTGAAAACATGCTTCTATCTCAGCCTCTCTATTAGTARGATTGTYTATTTGATGTTTTCACACTATACTATGGTTTTCAAAATTTCAAAATTATTTTGAATATTTCAAAATTATTTATACAGCAAAAAGAAACACAGACAATTTGGGAGGTGGCTTGTAACAGAATAACAAAGAGTGAGACTGAATGTTTTTCTTGATATTTATAATTATTGTATCAATTTTGAAGAATAGGACCTTATAAGTTACTCTTTTATGAGATGAATGCTTTTCAAAATCATCACAGCCAGTGAACCAGAATCTTACCCTCACCTAATGTCTGTGCCACCCTGCAAACAGAACCATTGTTCATTGAAACAGTTGATAGATGACTTCATGGATAGACCATCTCAAATAA
Organism: Apodemus speciosus; assembly: GCA_002335545.1. NCBI lineage: Eukaryota > Metazoa > Chordata > Mammalia > Rodentia > Muridae > Apodemus > Apodemus speciosus. The sequence continues at coordinate 165,868 of BDUI01001543.1, read as the reverse complement.
TTTCTTAAATGAATGTAACCTGTTCCCTGTGGGCTGAGAATGATGACAATCATTCAAGTCAAATGTACTTCACTATAGCAGGAAATCTGTATCAAAATAACTGTGCCTACAATTCATTCCTTGGCACAGCAGAACTGTCAACTCTTAGCTAACTACTGTGGAGGTAAAAACCTTTGGGAATGTGAGGGTCATTGAAGTACAGCTTTATTACAATTAACTCCAATGTCTAAAAATTTTTCTTATTTTGGGTTTCTACCACAGTAAGAGTCAAGATTGTAAGCTCTACTAAAAACAAAATGAACAAACAAACAAAAAGACTTTATCTTTTTATGTTCATTTAATAACATGTCCATTATTTTTATGATTGGTATAATAATATATTATATTGAATATGATAAAAATTAAAATTAAAATTATTGCTACTGAGGACATCACTTTCTAATTAGGGATTCCTTCTGGTAAAACAGAAATAAAGTCATAAGATGGGAGACATGTGCTTCAAAGAAGATACATAGACAAGAAGGGATGACAAAACATATCATCCACCTCTGTAAACTCTTCTACCTCATTAAGGAAACCTTGAAACACTTCTTTATCACCCACCATCCAGAATAACTACATGGCCTGTTATTTTCACCCATTATTACTACTCTCCTCCTTAAGCTTCCCTTGGTTACCTTGGTTACCTTTGAGAGACACAAAGTGAGGGAGGTACACTGCAGTCACAGCTCCTTGCTCAGCCTTGATGTCAAACAGAGGTCCAGCCAACATGTGACTGTGTTGCAAGGGAGTCTTGTCCAGGTATTGGCTCCAGGCACAGAATTCAATTTCAATTGTCACTGCCTTTGTCACCACAAAGTGCAGTCCAGTGCTGGGACAGTGATAGGAACCAGCCATGGGCAATTGCACTCTGGAAGAGAGAGAGGCAGTTAATACCAGTACTAGTTATCTGATTGTGCAGAGCTTGGGACACAGCAGACTTCAGGTAGTTGGCTGAGTTTTGTTCCTCTGCTGTCTATGTGGATCCCTGATCAGTCATTTAACATCCCAATCTGTTTCCTCATCTGTACATAGGGTTAATGACAACACCATCTTAGAGATCTGTGAGTACTGAGTGATCTAATGCAAACCTACATGTAACACATATAGGGAGCAGTCAGCTCTTCATGTGATGATAATGAGGGTGAGGGGTAGGTTGTTACATGAGCATGTGTGCACGCATGTGTGTGTTGAGGTCTGTGTATCAAACTAGGCATTTGCACACTAGACAAAATGTCTACCAATGATGTATGTTTTCAGTTCTTAGTGTTTATATTCTTAAAGTGTATATATATTTCCCAATAATGAGAGTCTATCTGATGATAATAGTGGTAAATCGTTGGCCCCCAAACAACGATTTACCAAGATCTTCAGTTATTTTCTCAGTGCTGTCTGTTTGGCAACTGTTGGGTAGACAAGTGCCAGTTTCTGTGGGAAGAAATGAAAAGTGACACTTTCTTTAGCTGAGACAGTGGCTGTGACAGTGTTGGAGGAACTTAACAAGTTGTGGCAGACACCATGATTGTCATGTTAGTCAGTCATTATTCATGAGACTATAATTCTTGGAGGACAGGGCTGTGGTATATGTCATCATGCTCTCAGTTTCAGGAGGTCCTTGGCACATGCTGATTGTTAGTTCAGCAGGAGTGCAGTGGGTACAGAGATTTAAGGTGAATCTAAGAACAGGAAAAGCCAATATAATGAGGGGAGTGATGCTATGTACATCAGGATTAAAATAGTCAACAAAAAGATTACATTTMAGATAATGAGCAAAGCTGAACACAGACTGTTTAGGTGAAATGACAGACTCAGGTCAGCACAGTTGAACTGTTAGTGGTATGCTGGCTGTAGAAGACTAGATCCTATCTTAATCATGGGGGATGCCTAGTGAAATTATTGTGGATGAAATCATATGGCGTCTTGGGCTTATAATACTGTGATGGCTGTACATTAYTTACAATACTTACTGCAACAGACTAACAATACTGTGACAGTGTTGGCCAAGAAAGAATGAGCATAGTTGAAACAAATTGGAAGTGTTTGATGGATCTGAGGAGCTGGACAGGGAAGCACTTGTGGTCTCTTGTTTTATAAATGTTTGAAAATTTTTGAAGAAGACCCATATTTTTCTAACAGCTCCAAATTCTTGTTATAGTCCTGCCCTAACTTTGTGCATTGATAAAGAAAGGAGAAGCCAAAGCAGAGATGAGGGGTGGGTTCTATCTGTGGGAATCCCTTATGGAAAGTAGACTGGGGAAAGCCAGCCTTTGCCAGGCAGAGCTCACTCACCGGTACAGGTTCCTCTCTTTGTCAACCACSTCAGTAGCCACAGGTCCTGTAGGGCCCCAGAAGTCATCATCAGTCCCCAGAGGTTCCACGTGTTTGTCTTCTGGAGAGACAAGAGGAGAGCATGGATGAAAGGTCGTTAATGGTACAAATATGAGCACCGCTCCTGTGGAAGAGGCCAGGCAGCGCAGTGSTCACTCTGTGCTGTCCAGCTCATCTCCCCTGACTTCCCCAGTAATGTTTCATGGCTGAACTATTTTTTAGGTTGACCATCTTAGGCCTTATCAGGAAGTACATCAGCAGTTTGTATCACTGATCCTTGGACTACCTACATACACACATGCTCGTGAGCACTTGTGTGTGTGCTATTGTGTTTTATTTTCTTTACATTGGGTTTGTATTTTTGAGCATCTATCCCACATACCTGCTGCTAAGCCAACTCAGGTGGGTATGGTGAGAACAGAATATAACTCAAAAGATGGATGAGCAGGGATAGAGTGGTAAGTCCTAGGACACAGTAGATCAGAATGAGACATGGAGCCCTGGTACAGAGCCTGACACAAGCCACAGACTTGAGAGAGGGTCAGCAGTATCCTCCAAGCCTGAGAGAAAAGGAAGTAATCCTCCCTCTGGGTTCTAGGTGTGGAAGGTCTTGCAAGGGGTGGGGCTATTGTTTATGATGAGGTTGTGCTGTTCTGTGTCAGAGACGGGGGATAGAAATGATGACCACTTCCAGGACATTTATTATAGATGATGTTTTCTCTATAGGACAGGGAATTTGCACCCATAAAACCTCACCAATATCAGTGGCTCAACAAGACATTCCYAATGACAACAGTAGTTGCCACGCTAATGTGGATGAGGGAATTTTCATATTGCCCCTCTCTAAAATGAAGAGCTATAGGAACTTAACAGCAGGAATGAGAGAGACATCAGTCTTCTCCAGGCAAGGGTAACTACATAGGTTATCCAATCCTACATGGCCACCCTCGAACATGTATACATGACCAACAGTAAATGGACTTACCACGATGTAGGTATATGTGTGTGTGTGTGTGTGTGTGTGTGTGT
>BDUI01001543.1:83062-103475 GCA_002335545.1 Apodemus speciosus | reverse complement strand
TGTCTCTGACGGTGCATGCTGGCCTGGTCTCTAGGTTGAGACCCTTATCTAGCCTGATTGCTGTATCTCACAGATGGGGAATGGGCAGCCCAAAGAACAGGGCACTCTGGATGGCTGTGTCATAGCTGCTCAGGCTCATTTGGTGGTCAGGCATGGCCTCAGTTCTTACAACTTCTCTAAAACTCAGTGGCTCAATAACAGTATCTTATCACCTTCCATGGTTCTGTGGGTGATATAACTTGGCTAGATGGTTCTCTGGGAATCCCTCCTGGSGTTGCAGACAGACGGTGACAGGTCTGCAGACATCTGTGAAGCCTTGATGGGTGAGCATCCAAGATGGCAGCTGCCTTCACCTGGCAGTGGAGGGTGGCCGACCAGCATTCYCGACAATGGTTGCTTAATGTGTGTTCTTTGTACATTTGCATTATAGCACATTGGCTAGGTTCRCAGACAGAACATCTTAAGAGACTGACCCAACAAGAAAAGCAGAAGCTGTGGAGCCATGGAGGGTTGAGCACAGGGCAGACACAGCCACTCTTCCGTTACAGTCTTGTAACAGCCTTGGCCCTCGGGACATCTAATAGATGCCACTTCTTGATGCTGCAGGAGGAGGGGCGGGATCACATGACAGAGGAGCGGGGTGGGCGGGCTATGTTTTAACTGTTTATGGAAAGGGCACTTCCCATGTAGCATCTTTTATTTCCTTCCTCCCAGAGGTTCGAAATCATCTGTGGTGATTTGCAGGAAGTAAGAGGAACTGAAGCCTTTTCTCCCCAACCCTGGCAAGTCAGAGGGGAGGGCTTCATCAGCAGGAAGGCTCACAGGATGGCTGAGAAACCCCCCACTCTCCAGCAAGGAGGATTATTAAATGTTTTTATATATTTTTTAAAACCTTCCTGGAGCAGTATGTACATATCAGCAAGAATGGGATTTTTTTTTGAAACTTGTTTTTGGAAATGTTCATAATAAAACATTCTGTACTTGAATTATTAAAAACAATGTTGAGTAAAGAATCGCCTAATTTAGTAAATAATTTTAAAGCAAGCCGTTATTTTCTCCAAACTTGGATTTGCTGAAAGCACTCCAAGAATTTTATTACCAGCATGGCCACATGATGTAATTGTGTAATTAGCAATCCATCTGACGCTGTTGGAGAGATTTAATTCTACTTAGGGCAAGAACAAAATGCGGCGCTTGTTATTTTTTTAAGAGAGCATGGGGGACAGTGCCCTGCTTAGTTTTTTTTCCTTCTCCTTGTTCTCCTGCCTTTTCTCTTCCTCTTTCCCTCCCTCTCTACTCCCTGCCCCATCCTGTGCACACGCTTCTGTGTATTTTCTTGTGTATGTTCTTGTGTATGGAGGTAAGAGGACAACTTGCAGAAGTTGGGTCTCTCCTTTCACCTTGTAGGTTCTGAGAACTGATCAGATCATCAGGCACGGGAGCAAGCTATCTACTGAGCTATCTTGCTGGCCCAGTCTTTTGTTTTATTCTAAGATACATTGGGTGGCTGAAGCTACCGGAAAAATAACCCACACTRATTGACATTAGGTTCATGGATGGAACATGTGGKTTGGAATCAGATTGATCTGTGTTTGMTTCCTGAAGCTGTCCTGTGCTGTTGGCCATCAAAMCAAACCAAACAACAAATCAAAATAAAAACAAACAAAAAAATTAAAAAGGGGTAGATTACAGAATTCAAATTCTTTTTTTTATAATGTGAGAATACTACCTATTATTGTATATGGTGGTTTTGATTTGTAAGTAAAATAGTGTTCATAGATGGCCTAGGGTGTAGCTTGGTGTTTCTGAGCGAGGTTTTTCTACTAAACCCCGTGGGAGTGTCTGGCNGAGAGAGAGAGAGAGAGAGAGAGAGAGAGAGAGAGAGAGAGAGAGAGAGAGAGAGAGAGAGAGAGAGAGAGAGAAAAAGGGTCAGAGATCCACACAGCAGAGCTAGTGCACACACAGAGTCAAGAGGAAAGATGGAGACACTGGGAATCTGGATAACTGCTCTGTCCACGGGTCTGGCAGGGAGGGATGCAGAGCATGATACAGAGGGAAAGCCTTGTAGCCGTGAGTCACACCTCCAAATTCATCACATGGACAGAAGGCTTGTGCACATGCAACTGCCCAAGATTAATTCACAATGTGTGCTGAATCTGAGGTGTTTCTGGCAGCAAGTCCTATGGCTGTATCCTGTGACTTCCCTACATCTCTGACCAGACAACATGAGTTTTAAAAGCCCCCTTCCTTTTCTATTCATAAGTCATTCACTTTCCAGGGAGAACTATCATCTCTTTGTTTCCATTCTCAGGATCCCCATCCTGCTTGTACTATGGTGGGTCAGGTTGGCTTGAGGCTGGCCATGCTGAACTTCAGAGCAGGATGGAAATGGCTTGAATAGACCTGCTGGCCCCACTGGGTGTTTTCAGAGATGCTCAACTCACATGACCATCTGGCTGGGGAAGCCAAGGGGGAACATCTGGATCCCCAAGAAGTGTCCTGGAAACCGTGCCATCAGAAAGGGAACTCACATGGCCACTGGTTATAGATGGAGAATCTAAGGACCAAAGGATGTTCAGGCAGATCAGGACTATAAAGAGAGTGCTCTTAAGACCAATGTCAGGATTCCAAAGAGACACTGCCTGACTTTTCAAAGAGGTCCATGACCAGGTGAGGATGGGTCTCCTTCAGAGCTTGGTAGAATTGGTCTTTGCAGGCTTGACTCCAGGACCGGCTGAGGCTGAAGAGCTTCCTCATCTTGTCTTGGTTTGTGGTCTCAGCCCGCACTGCCTCATAGGAATCTTCACTCAGGACCAGACCATGCAGCTTGTCCAACAGAGGGTCCACTGATGTCACTCGGGCCACCAGCTGCTCCCGATGCTGGTCCATGAAGTGTAGCAAGGAAGGAGCATCTAAGGGTAAAGATGAGAAAGGCACTGAGCAAAGAAATGCTCCTTTGGGGTCTCTGACTGGCTGCCCACTTGCTCTTTTCCTGTAACTACTCTTTTCTTCTGCACCCCTGTTACCCTTCCTTCTTTCTCTGGAAGGCCAGTAGAAAAACAGCATTAACTTCTTGAGCCCATGTATCAGTGTGATACTCTGCATAGTCATGAGGAAAGGTTCTTGGTGGGTATTCAGTTTGTGACTAAGTAGAGTTTTTTTTTTTATTACTATGGGAATCAGCAAGGGGCATGAGAGGAATTCTATCYTGGGTATGAGCCTCTTTTACATTCTGGTGAGGTTTGCAAACTCAGGCTCCTTCATTACTCTCTGCCCTTTTTTCAAGGATCAGGTGATGTATCAGCAGAATACTATTGGCTTCTCTAGCCTCTTAAGAGTTTTACTAACCTGTGGGGGCTGAAGCAATCCTGGGCAGAGCAGGTCTTATGTCTCCTAGAAGAAAGGAGACATGAAGCATCTGTAATGATGTCCATACTAACACTCAGTGCATTCAGTGAATGTGACTAACTGCTTTGTCCATGGGCCATGGACATTGTGTTTCATATAGGCTCAAGGAGATGGAAGGAGCTGACCATGGATGGAAACTTGATTCTAAGTCCTTGAATCAAAACAAACTTTCTTATTTTAAAATTATGGGATTTTTTCTCATATATTTGTTACAACTGGGAAGAGCTGACTGTTACAGCATCACAGTGCAAACTGTGCTTATACCAGCTGTTATCAATCTTGCAAAATCACATAAATGATCTTGCTATTTTGTGGCACAAAGGAATAATGACAATACACCTCTCCTTAATCATTGTCTTCCTTCAACTCTTAGTGTCTCTGATCTTAAACTAATTTTACCTGGTTTCAGCAAGGCCTCCCATATGAGATTCATGTGCCTCTTGTCTCTGAGTTGCAGCTTAATCCCTGACCCCATGTGTCCAACGCAGATCTCAGAGAAGAGCTGGGATTCTCCAGGACTTCGGTAGCACAGCTCCAGTTCCTGGGTGGGGGGAGAGGGAGGGATGGAGGGAGGGAGAGAGAGACGGAAAGGGAAGGGAAGGGAAGGGAAGGGAAGGGAAGGGAAGGGAAGGGAAGGGAGATATGTTATGTGAGAAACCTCTACTTATGTGAATGAGGACTTTCCACAACCTCAAATTCTCTTGATCTTGCACACCACATTAGACACTGACTGTGATGGTTTCTATAGACTCAGCCCAGGGAGTGGCACTATTAGAAGATGTGGCCCTGTTGGAATGGGTGTGTCACTGTGGGCATGAGCTTTAAGACCCTACTCCTAGCTGCCTGAAAGCCAGTCTTCCACTAGCAGTCTTCAGATGAAGATGTAGAACTCTCAGCTCTACCTCCACCATTCCTGCCTAGATGCTTCCATGCTTCCACCTTGATAATGACGGAACTTCTGAACCTGTAAGCCAGCCTCAATTAAATGTTGTCTTTAGAAGATTTTCATTGGTCATGGTGTCTGTTCACAGCAGTAAAACCCTAACTAAAATAGAGCTGGTACCAGGGACTAGGGTATTGTTGTGCTAGGCCTGACCATACTTTTGCTTGGAAGAATGTGGATTTGGGGACTTTGAATTTGGAAAGTAGTGGAATGCTTTAAATGGGGCTTAATGGGCTATCCTTGTAGGAATATTTGGGTGAAGGGTGTGGCTACTTTTTGTCCTTGTCTGAAGAGTCTACCTGAGGCTAAGGTGAAGAGACTCAGATTAACTGCATTGACAATGGAAGTCTGTCAATGCCTGTCATAGACTTTGATCTCTGTTTAAGTCTCATGAAGAGCATTTTAAACAAGCACAGCAAGCTGAGAAAAGAAAAATATAAAATATATGGTTCAAGTAATAAAGGGGCACCAGAAAGTGAAAGGGACCGGAATCCTATGTTCTAGAAGATACCAGATTAAGGGGGTAGGACTCTGGGACAAGATACTACCCAACTAAGTTTATATTCAAGTATGGTGGTACACACCTCTAATCCCTGAAGATAAAGCCAAACAGATCTCTGAGTTCAAGGCAGGCCACCCTGAGACAGCAAGTTCTAGGTGAAGAAACTCCTAAATCTAGGCATGGTAGTATATACCTTTAATCCCAGGAGACAGTCATGCAGATCTCTGAGTTCAAGGTCAATTTACAGAACAAGATTCAGGACAGCCAAGTTTAAGCAGTGAGGGAGTCAGAAAACAGAAAGCTGGTAACAGAATAAGGGTGGCCATGTTCTTGTTCCAGCCCCAGCAAGCAGCAGAGCATGGCAGCTTTGGCCATGCAGCTCTGGCTTTACGGTGAAAAATAGAAGGGACTACTGGGACAATTGATGCTGATTAGTTGGAGCTAAGAAATTAGTGGAGATTAAAAAGAGACCAGAATAACTGAGGTGAAAAGTTATGGGGAGTGTTTTCTGAAAGCACAAAGAGGCTGTGGTCCAGAGATAGCCAAGGTTGTACCTTGTGCTGCAGCTGTACATGGCAATATGTAAGAATCACTCAGATCATACTGGTTTTGATGACATGAAGTGGTCATGAAGAGCAGCTGAGGCTTGGTATTTTAAGAGGTCGTGGGAAGATGCAGCCTCAGGAGCAGTTAACAGCCCAGGACTGAAGGGGTCATGCAAAGGAATTGAGACTTGGCATTATAAAGAGAGCCTATGAGAGGCTATTGGTGAGTGCTACAGAGGACAGAGTTGGAGAAGTGATGACAGCCCTTTGGAGGAGCCCAGAAGTTCATGTGTGGATCCCAAACATTGAGTCAAGAAGCAGTAACACTGAATTTGCCTTGCTGACTCCAAGATGTTTGAGATGTTAGAGCCATGGGTGTCTGCTGAGGAAAGCTACTAACAGGAAGTGGAAACAGCCCAGGAGAAAGACGTTTGTTGTACTCAACAAAGATGAAAAAGGAGTTGGAGATATGAAGACTGCTTTGATGTCAGACATGGAGATGCAGAGTTTAGAGTTTGCCCAGAAGGTTTCCTGTCTTGCTTTGGGACTTACAGTTAAGAGAATGGATGAATCTCAGAAGAGACTTTGAACTTTGGACTTTTAACACTGCTGAGACTGCTATAGACTATGGGGACTTTTGAATTTGGGCTAACTGTATTTTTATTATACTATCTTTAGATATGGCCCCCAGAGACTCATATGTTTGAACAAGCCTATCAGGGTCAGAAAGTGTATTGTGGTGGTTTGTATATGCTCAGCCCAGAGAGTGGCACTATTAGAAGGTGTGGCCCTGTTGGAGTAGGTGTGTCACTGTGGATGTGGCATTTAAGACCCTACTCCTAGTTGTCTGAAAGCCAGTCTTCTACTAGTAGTCTTCAGATGAAGATGTAGAACTCTCAGCTCTGCCTGCACCATGCCAGCCTGGATGCTGCCATGTTCCTACCTTGATGATAATGGACTGAACTTCTGAACCTGTAAGCCAGCCCCAATTAAATGTTGTCCTTTATAAGACTTGCTTTGATTATGGTGTCTGTTCACAGCAGTAAAACCCTAAAACAAGAACTATCCTTTGCACTGAAGTGATCCACAGACTTTGAACTTGCATCTTTACTCAGAAGGCTGAGGACCCAGCCTGGACCCAGCATGCTGTTTCCTTTCTCATTGTTTCGACAAAACCTGATAGGCTGCACCTTAAGGAAAGGTTTATGTTATTGTTTAATTTCATGGTGGTGAATGCATTGAGGCTGGGGCTCCATTCTAAGTGGAAAAACTTGTGTCATGGCTTGCTATATCCCAGAGGATCAGGAATGAGCAGACTGAGGTGGGAGCAGGGCCTGGCTATCAGTCTTGAGACTGGCCACATATGGCCTACTCCTGACAGCCAGGCCTCGAAGATTTGATTCCACAAATTTCCAAAATACTACCACTGTCTGGAGACCAACATTTACTGTTTAAACATTTACAACTGTAGGAGACATTTGAGATTCAAACCATAAGAGCCACAGATGAGTGAGAACACATCCTGAAAGTTCTGCTCACATATTCTCAGCTTGGGCTTCTTCTCTCCATGTTTAGGCAGAACCTCTCTGTGCCAGACTGAATCTAATTCCTCCAGTCTCCAGGTCTACTCTGCATTCTTGTTGGTTCCTTAAATTAATTTTCACCTAAATTTGAAATATTCTTACTCATCCCAAATCTTAATTGCTTTCTCCCCATCTTAGTTTTCTACAAAGCCTTGTAACAAGCCCTGGCATCAGAAACAGCTGGATGCTCACCTTAGGGATAATTTCCAGCTTTTTGGAGCCAGACACGATATAGCGGGAACCAACATAAAGAGYATCTACTGGGGGAGGCTTGTTTATGCGCATAAACTGAAACTTCATTTCTTCATCATCAATGGCCTAGGGAACATTACAGACAGTGATTTATCGAGTATTTTTATTCTTATGGTAGGTGGAAAGATGCTATAGAGGCTGTTTGGGGATTAGTAAATTGGCATCAAAGACAGTTGAGTGAGACTCTGGTGTATAGGTAGGGAGCAAGAAGAAGGCAGAATTGTATAGGCACTCCAGGTTCCCCATATAGAAATGTATCCCAACCCTCAGTTCAGAATCTCTCCAAGAGGCTCATTAGTTATAATTCAAAATTTCTGTTTGCCCACCATGGCCCCACATTTGTGGTCCTCAGTGTCACCTTCCGAATAGTGCAGTCATTGGGGACCAGGTAAAGGTGAAATGTGACRTCCTCAAGATAGAGGTCATAGTAGATCAATGTGATGGAAGTGATGGGGATGAAGTGTCCAACAGCAGGAATCATTCTCAGTAGAACTCCAATTGGGGAGAAACTTGGGTTTTCCAGTACGGCATAATGCTGTTCCACCCTTGCTGGCGTTTCTAGGACCATCCCATGTTCTTGAAAGTGGGCAACATGGAACAAGGAGGTGTCCACTATTTCCTCTGTGAAAGAAGAGATTCAAGAGATGTAGATTTAGTATTTCTATCAATCCATGCTGGGCTGGAAAACACCAATGATTTAGAATGATTGTTTTGGTTTGAATGGGAATGGGCTTCTCTATATGTTGGAACTGCTTGGGACGAATTAGTAGATATTCCCTTGTTGAAGAAACTGTGTCACTAGAAGACTTTGAGGCTTGTAAAGCTCATACCATTAATCAGTTTCTTCCTTTCCCATCAGAATGTGAGCTCTCAGCTACTGCTGTAAGCTCCAATGCCATTACTGCCTGCTTGCTGCCATGTTTCTTCCCATGAAGGTCTTTGAATCATCTTCTGAAACTGTAAGCCCCAATAAAAATTTTCTTTTGTTACCTGCCTTGATTATGATTTCTATTTCGTTTGTATTTATTTTTGATGTTTATCAGAAAAACTGACTAAAATTTAAGATTTACTAATTAATTTCCAATGACAATGCCACAGATCTATCAACTGTTTTTTCACTACAAATTCATGATGCCAGGAACGGTAAATGTGACTTGCTTCCAGGGATGACTCATGCAGACTGCTTCTCATTGGGAGACAGCTTTGAATTTGTCCCTCAATAGCTGCTGCATGAATATTAACTGTTGAATGGATGTTCATGATGGTCTCATCTGTGAATGCTATAAAGAATGCAGTCTCAGAGGCTACTTCCAGAAACTTGTCAACCCACAGGCTCACCTAGGTACTGCCATCACCAACCTCATTGTTTTGGGAAGTTGCACTGTCTACTAAAATCTTTGTTGTTATGAATGAGACCCAGCGTACCTTTGTCCACTGAAGACAAAGCTATATGGATCCCTGGAATGATTAATCTTAAATATAAACTTGACAAAATCTAGTATCACTTTGGATCTAGGCCTGGGGGCACAATAGAAGGATATTATCTTGATTGGGGTAATTGATTTGAGAAGATCTGCCCCAAGTATGTAACATCATTCCACAGACTAGGATTCAGGACTGTGTTAAATGGAGGTCACATGAGCACAAGCATTCACTGTTCTCTGCTCCCTATCTGTTGATCCAAGTTTACTAGGTGCCACACCTCCATGTTCTCAGACTTCCATGAGATTATGAATTGACTTTACCTTTGAACTGTGAGGCAAATAAATCTATTCTCTCCCGAGTTTCTTTGGTCAGGTATTTTTTTTTTTTTGAGTCACAAGTGATATAACCTGGACAGAGAGTTGATACCAGAAGTTGGATTGTTGCTATTAAAAGGCAGGATCAAGTAGTTCTTAGGCCTTTGGAACTGTTTTGTGGATATAATATTGAAGAATTTGGTACTTAGGACTGGAAATGCTGTGCTATTCTGACAGCAGAGCTTCTAGTGATGTTCTGGTGAATGCAAGAAAGACAAGAATGCTGAGAGAGGCAGTGGAGGCCAGCTTCCTGAGGTTCCCAAGAGTAGAATGAGTTTTATTCAGAAATTTAAATGGAAGGAATCTATTTATGCAACAGTTTGGTCAAGAATATAGATTTATTGTGTGATGAAGATGAATTTAAATAAAAGGAGCTAATTAAGCAGAAGTTTCTTGACAAAAATACTTTCTGAATAATTCTCCAAAATCATGTGTAATTATTAAAGAGATCATCATCACAGAAGGGAAAGCTGTATTGTACTACAGCAATAGGAAAAGTACCTTAGGGCAAAATCTCAGTCTATTGGCTTTATCTTTGAAGAGCCAAATTAATTTAAATGCAGAAAGCATTAACTGATGATTTTCTTTGTTCCAAAAACATGAGTGTTTCCCTATGGTTAACACATCATACAGCTATTGGTGTGGCCACAGCTCAAAGCTGTCAGTAGAACTTGACAGTATCATCCCTATAGTTTTTTATGCTTGAAAGATGCTATATTGAGGGGGTTCATTGAGTCAGGACTCACAGTTTCAGATAGCAGCTGAGGTCAGGCAGTGTGTCTGAGTCAAAGATTCTGTGAGGAGGTCCTGGTAGGTCATTCTATGAACCTTTGAAAGTGAAGCCTAAGAGAGAATGTAAATCATAGGATGTTGGAGAAGAGGAAAGGAGTAGAGACATGGCCTAACAGAGAGGTTATGTGTGCTTCATCTGTAGAACTGGAGAGGTGGAGCTATCTAATTCTTTGGAGTCCAGTCAATGAAACCATGAGCTCCATTAGCTGTACTCTAAGCTGTAGAAGTTGGTGCTTAAGCTGAAGGAGTTTGTCTTGCTATGGTCTGATCATTCCTTGATATGACCTGATTCTTCCATGTTGGAATATAGTGTTTATTCTGTGCCATTGTATGCTGGAAGTATACAACTTTTTTTTTCATATGAGCTCATGGTTAAGACATTGCCTTGTGTCTCTCTGTTTAAACACAAACTTTTAAATTCCTGGAATTATTAAGGTCTAATGGGATCTATGAAACCAGACTGTATTTTTCATGATGAGATGAAACTAAATTTTAGAGACAGAGACTAGATAATTATGATTTAAAGTGATGTGTTTAGTATGACTTTGACAATGGTTAGAATTGTGAAGATGAATGTCACTTGTCAACTTGATGTGGTCCTTGCTAACAGGCCTACTATCATGATCCTGGGGTCAGATTTCTGGATTGCCTCAGGTGGTGAGGGGTAAGAGGGGAGAGGGCATCTCTTCTGCTGCTGGCCCATGCTACCTGATTGCAGATGGGTGGTGGCAGGGTCAGCTCTCCCTCACAATGTACTCATGGCTCGCTTAACTATTCCCCCATGACCAGGGCCAACACTAATGTGCTGCCCAGACAAGTTGCAGGACTGACTCCCCCTAGTGCTGTGGCTAGTCAGGGGCAGAGCCAGCTCACCTACTGTGATGACCCTAGGGCTAGTTCTCCCAGCTACTTCAGGTGGTGAGGATGTGCCTGCATATGTGTGTGTGTGTGTGTGTGTGTGTGTGTGTGTGTGTGTGTGTTTCATCACCCCTATATCCCTGCCACCTGCTACTCATCATCTTCATAGTATGAATAAATACCTTCTTACTTTACTGTGAGTTGGATACTACTGGTGTCTTGGTAATACTATTGTTGTGCTCCTTGAAGCAGGAGAGGAAGTAAACATCACCAGCCAATTGTACTACTCCCAGTTTTCTTGTTGTTATAGTTTTTCTTTTGTTTTGTTTTGGTATAGTCTGACTATATATGGTCTAGAATGTTTCTAAATTTTAATTTTTTCTGCCTAAGCTTCAGAGTGCTGGAATCATAGGCTGCAGTAATGGCTTTCTTTATGAGATCATTCATTGAGAACCTTGTATTTATCACATCATTTTCTGAAGGAGTCTTTGGAGACCACTGTTGTTGGGACACTTTATTAGCCCTCTCTATTCTTAGAATACTCTTATTTTCTGTGGCTCTAGTTCTCAAATGGAATGTGGTAACATCATTTTCTCCTTGCCTGTAGGAGGCTTACAGTGTTGGTTGACCCTGAGTAACAAATGTTTCTTATGGTTTCCAAGATTCACTTTGCAAAAACCTCTTTAAAATAGTGACAGGCCCCTCCTTTCTGCCCCAGCCTATAGCTGCTACAATAAAATTTCCCATAGGAGCTGTGCAAAGAGGCAGAAACTGTCAAAAATTTGGCAGCAGGATACCTCAGAGTAGATGCTTCCCCGAGGAGCTGGCCACTATAGCTACACCATTTCTCCTACTTTAACTTATAGTCTTGGTGAAACTCCACTGCAGGATGTGTCCCACAGGAGCTGTTCACAGTGGCAGCACCTCCTCTCCAGCCTCTCCAGAAACCCCTCATAGATGGTGCCTCAGCAAAAGCTGTGTGCAGCCAGGAAGGACTTCCCACCCTAACCTACTGCAGGGAAAAGGAGGTGAAAAAAGCCACCAATTCCTGAACAGGAAAACGCACCAACCCCTGAGCTTCCTTTCCACAAATGCCCACCACTCCCTGAACAGGAAAACTCACAAGTCCCTGAGCTCCCCAAGCTCATGACTTGAAATCTCATCAATCTTGAATCTGAAATGTCTGCCCTAAAAAGCTCCACGCTCTCAGAAATCCTATATATGGCCTGCCCATAGTCCAATTCCTTGCTGCTCACTCCTGGAAGCAGAGAGCAGCCATCCCTGGATTTGTACCTCCAGACCTTGGACCCTCCAATAAATGCTTTTCATGGGATTTTCTGCCTGGTGTGATTCTCCAGTTGGAAGAAGCCAGGAAGACAAGGAGCAATGAAGAAAAGAAGAGAAGAAGCAAAGAGAAAGAGCAGGACTGAGGCTCCTGAGCTCCTGAGCTCAGTTGGTGAGACCCTCCCCTGGCAGCTGTAATGCTGAGGATGCTTCCTCTCAGAGCTGTGTGGTTCCTAAGCTGCAATGTCTCAGGTTGAACTTCCCTTAGGACACCGTCTCACCTCAGAGCTGTGTGGTTCCTGGGCTTCCAAGTCCTAGGATACCCATCCATCTGATCAGAGACAGTACACCTTGAGGGACATAGTTTGTAAAGAGTACTTGATAATCACCAGTTAATATTGGTACCGAGGACATGTGGATTGCTGTCTATATGCAAGTGAGGGCAGGCACAAGATAAGGTAAGAGCCTGTGCTTGGTCAGTGGAAAAGGAGGCAGTCTGGGAATTTTAGAGACAAGAACAGAGAGTACAGAGGGGAGAGGAAGGGAAGGAGAGGAGGAGACAAGATGGAACCTTTAAGAGAGGAAGAGGAGTCAGAACCACACAGTCCTGGGAGCCATAAGTATTGGCGATTTCTTAGATAATTATGGGATGCATTTGCCTCATCTAGGTATGTAGCTTGTATTTATATCAATTGAGTTTTGAGTTCATTGTGAGGGTATTTTGTAGGTTGAGTATTTACTAATATAAATATGACTGATAAATCACAAGCCTCTAGTGATTTTACTGGGTTACAACCCACAGCAAAAGAACCACGAGATGGGCAGTTGATGCATGGGGCTAAACATGGAGGCAGCGAGACCACTGGGCCAGAGAGTAGCTGGTGTTAGCATGGGATAGTGCCTTTTCAAAATATTTCCCACCACAAGGACATCACTGTCTAATTAGGGGCACCTTCTGGTAAAACAAAATAAAGTTATAAGGATGGGAGACATGTGCTTCAAAGAAGATACATCAGACAAGAAGGTGAAAAACATTTCATTGTCTACCTCTGTAAACTGCTCTGCCTCATCAAGGAAACCTTGAAACACTTCTTTATCACCCACCATCCTGCAGTTCCTATGTGGCCTGTCAAGTCCACCCATTATTACCATTCTACTCTGTAAGCTTCCCTTGGTTACCTTGGAGAGCCACGAAGTGAGGGAGGTACACTGCAGTGACAGCTCCTTGCTCAGCCTTGATGTCAAACAGAGGTCCAGCCACCATGTGAGTGTGTCGCAAGGGAGTGTTGTCCAGGAACCGGCTCCAGGCACAGAATTCAATCTCTATTGTCACTGCCCTTGTCACCACAAAGTGGAGTCCTGTGCTGGGACAGTGGTAGGAACCAGCCATGGGCAATTGCACTCTGGAAGAGGGAGAGGCAGACTCCAGTTCAAACCAGTACTACTCATCTGTTGTGTACAGACCCAGTATAGAGCTCAGGACATGGCAGACTTCAGGAAGCTGACTTTGAGTTTTGTTCCTCTGCTATCTATGTGGATCCCTGATTAGTCATTTAACCTCCCAATCTGTTTCTTCATCTGTACATAGGGTTAATGACAACATCTTAGAAAACTCTGAATACTGAGTGATCTAATGCGAACCTCCATGTAACACATATAGGGAGCAGTCATCTCTTCATGTGATAGTGATGAGGGTGATGATGGTGATGGTGATAGTGAAATAGGTGTGTGTGTGTGTGTGCTTATGCATGTACATGTGAGTGATCTGTTTGGGGGATAAACCTAAGACCTTGTGCACACTAGAAAAGGGCTCAAACAATCAGGGATATCTTCAGTTTTTAGTGAATATACCCTTAAAGTGTGTGTTTCCCATTAATGAGAGTCTATCTAATGATAATCATGGTAAATCATTGGCCCCAAACCAATGCTTTACCAAGATTTTCAGTCATTTCATCATTGCTTTCTGTTTGGCAACTCTTGGGCAGACAAGTGACAGTTTCTTTGGAAGGAAATGAAAAGTGACAGTTTTTCCAGCTGAGACAGTGACTGTAATAGTTGTTAGTGAATGGTAACAGGTTATGAAAGATACCATGGTCAGATACAATTTAGTCAGTCATTATTCCTGAGACTATAATTCTTGGAGGACAAGGGTGCTGTACACATTCTCATGTTCTCAGCATCAGGGCATTCTTGGCACACAATGTTTGTTAGTGAAGCAAGAATGCAGGAGTACAGAGATATAAGGTGAATTGAAGGACAGGAGAACCCGAATGTAATGAGGGGAGCATGCTATGTACACCAGGGATAAAATAATCACCAGAAAATCCACATTTCAGAAAATGAGCAAAACTGAGCATAGTCTGTTTAGATGAAATGATAGGTCAGCACAGTTGATGTGGTAAGAGTATGCTGGTTGTGAAAGGTGAAGTCCTCCCTTAATCATGGGGAATGCATAGTGAAATTATTGTGGGTGAAATCATATGATGTTCTGGCCATATAATACTGTGACAGATGTACTGTCACAATACTTTGACAGTGTTGACAAAGAAAGATTGAGTGTATTTGAAACAAGTTGGAAGTGGTTGGTGGATCTCAATAACTGGACAGGGAAGTACTTGTGATTTCCTGTTTTATAAATTTTTGAATGTTTTGGAAGCAGACCCCTAATTTTATAGCAGCTTGAAATACTTATTGTAATCCTGGTCTTGCTTCCTGCATTGTTGAAGGATTTAAAAGTTACACTAGGGACCGGAGAGGGAGTGGTTCTATCTGTATGAATTCCTTATGGAAAGCAGATTGGGAAAAGCCAGTCTCTGCCACTCAAAGCTCACTCACCTATACATTTTCTTCTCTCTGTCAACCACCTCAGTAGTTACAGGTCCTGTAGGGCCCCAGAAGTTATCATTAGTTCCCAGAGGTTCCATGGGTTTGTCTCCTGGAGAGAGAGGAGAGCATGGATGAAAGGTCTTTTAAGGTCCATCAGGAGAAATCTGGTCTCCCAGGAGTGCTGACACACTTGAGAGCACAGGTGAGCCCACCACTCCTGCTCAAATTCCTAGCCCAAGAGTGACCTGCCCAGAGCAATCAGGACTCGGGAACCAAGGAACAACCAGGGACAGGATCCTTCCAGTTTCTGTCTGCACCCTGAAGATGAACCTGTGCCACAGCTCTCCATACCCAAATTCCTCCTGGAGAGAATTGGTTTCCCAGGAGTGCTGACACACAGGCTTACAGGAGGGACAAGCCGAAGTCAGAGAGAGCAAGACCAACTAACACCAGAGATAACCAGATGTTGAGAGGCAAGGGCAATAATATAAGCAACAGAAACCAAGGCTACTTGGCACCATCAGAACCCAGTTCAGCCACCACAAGTCCTGGATACCCCAACACACTGGAAAAGGAAGACTCTTATTTAAAATCACATCTCATGATGATGAGAGAGGATTTTAAGGACATAAATAACTCCCTTAAAAAGTATAGGAGAACACAATTAAACAGGTAGAAGCCCATAAAGAAGAAGCACAAATATCCCTTAAAGAATTACAGGAAAATATAATCGAACAGGAGAAGGAATTGATTAAACCATCCAGTATCTAAAAAATGGAAATGGAAACAGTAAAGAAATCACTAAGGGAGACAACCCTGTAAATAGAAAACCTAGGAAAGAGATCAGGAGTCATAGATACAAGCATCACAAACAGAATACCAAAGATAGAAAAGAGATTCTTAGGTGCAGAAGTGCAGAAGTGTAACTGCCTGCAGCTACAGTAAACTGGGTCCCTGGAAGAGAAGCTGGGGATATGGGGGGTGGTGTGCAGCAAAAACAATGAAGACTAAGACAACACCAGCTGTTTAAAGTCTCATGATTTATTGGGGGACCCAGTGTTCTAAGGTTTCAGGCAAGACCCTCCCCAAGTTCCAGAATGTGTTCCAGTAAACTGGTCTGGCTGTTCGTTGGGTGTTGGCTCCACTGCTCGGGCAGCTGGGCAGGTCACCTGCTTAATTCAGGAAGTCATAGACCTGGAGGAACAATGAACTTCACCTTCATTCTGAGCGCTCCACCCTAGGTGGAGCAGGATCCTGGCTAGCACAGGAATCCCCTCTCAACAAGGGCTGGGAGAGGAAGTTCACCTTGATCAATGTTGAGTTCCTACCAGGTGGCATGACACCCCAATATGGCTCTGTACACAGAAGACACCATAGAAAATATTGACACAACAGTCAAAGAAAATGCAAAATGCAAAAAGCTCCTAATCCAAAACATCCAGGAAATACAGAGCACAATGAGAAGACCAAAGCTAAGGACTATAGGTATAGAAGAGAGCAAAGATTTCCAACTTAAAGGACCAGTAAATATCTTCAACAAAATTATAGAAGAAAACTTTCCTAATCTAAAGAAAAAGATGCCCATAAACATACAAGAAGCCTACAGAACTCCAAATAGACTGAACCAGAAAAGTAATCGAAACACCAAATGCACAAAACAAAGAAAAAATATTAAAAGTGTTAAGGAAAAAAGGTCAAGTAACATAAAGGCAGACCTATCAGACTTACACAAGACTTCTCACCAGATACTATGAAAGCTAGAAGATCCTGGACAGATCTCATACAGACCCCAAGAGAATACAAATACCAGCTAAGACTACTGTATCCAGCAAAACTCTCAATTACCATGGATGAAAAAACCAAGATATTCCATGTTAAAACCAAATTTACACAATATCTTTGCACAAATCCAGTCCTACAAAGGATAATAGTTGGAAAACTTCAACACAAGGAGGGAAACTACACCTTAGAAAAAGCAAGAATGCAATCTTTTAACAAACCCAAAAGAAGATAGCCATACAAACATAATTCCGCCTCTAACAACAAAAATGATAGGAAGCAACAATCACTTTTTCTTAATATCCCTTAACATCAATGGAATCAATTCCCTAATAAAAAAGCATAGCCTAGCAGACTAAATACATAAACATTTGCTATATACAGGAAATGCACCTCAGTGACAAAGACAGACACTACCTCACACTGAAAGGCTGGAAACAATTTTTTGAAGCAAATGGTCCCAAGAAACAAGCTTGAGTAGCCATTCTAATATCGAATAAAATTGACTTTCAACCAAAAGTTATCAAAAAAGATAAGGAGGGACACTTCATACTCATCGAAGGAAAAATCTACCAAGATGAACTCTCAGTTCTCAACATCTATGCTCCAAATGCAAGGTCACCCACGTTCATAAAAGAAACTTTACTAAAACTCACAACACACATTGTAACATTTTGCTACATACAGGAAACACACCTCAATGTCAAAGACAAACACTACCTTAGAGTAAAAGGCTGGAAGACAATTTTACAAGCAAATGGCCTCAGGAAACGAGCTGGATTAGTCATTCTAATATCAGATAAAATCGACTTTCAACCTAAAGTCATGAAAAGAGACACAGAAGGTCACTTCTTGCTGGTCAAAGGAAAAATTCACCAAGAAGAACCCACAATTCTGAACATCTAGGCTCCAAATGCAAGGGCACCCTCATTCATAAAAGAAACTTTACTAAAGCTCAAAGCACACATTTCACCTAAAACAATAATTGTGGAGGACCTCAACACCTCAACACTCCACTATCCTCAATGGACCGATTAGGAAGCCAGAAACTAAACAGGGACACAGTGATACTTATTGAAGCTTTGGACCAATTGGATTTAACATATATATATATGGAACATTTCATCCTAAAGCAAAAGAATATACCTTTTTCTCAGCACCTCATGGTACCTTCTCCAAAATCGAACATATAATTGGCCACAAGACAGACCTCAACAAATAHAAGAAGATCGAACTAATCCCATGCCTACTATCGGATCACCATGGAGTAAGAGTGGTCTTCAATAGCAGCAAAACCAACAGAAAGTCCACATACACATGGAGGCTGAACAATATTCTACACAATGATACCTTAGTCAAGGAAGAAATAAGGAAAGAAATCAAAGACTTTTTAGAATTTAATGAAAATGAAGGCACAACATACCCAAATCTATGGGACACAATGAAAGCAGTNTCCCCTACACTGGGGGCATCAAGCCTTCTCAGGACCAAGGGCCTCTCCTCCCTTTGATGTCCAACAAGGCCATCCTCTGCTGCATATGCATCTGGAGGCATGGGTCMCTCCATGTGTACTCTTTGGTWGGTGGTTTAGTCCCTGGGAGCTCTGGGGGTACAGCGCCATAGGAGGAACAACAATCTGGTCCATAGTTTTAATGTCTGCCCCTTCTCCCTGTTTTCTGTTCATCCTGTGATGGCCTGAGCTTATTAAGGCAGTGGGCGGGTTTTCCACAGGCTGGTCTCAGAGGTCCTGAGGAGGGATTTTAATTGCCTGACTCCACATTGAGGGTGTTAACATTTATTAACGTCAGCTCCTCTGATTGCCTTTTAACAAGGCAGCCACTGTGTGCAGGAGATAACGCTGGGTTTAGTCCTGTGGGGCCTCAGAGGCTGCTTAGAATAATCTGGTCCAGGGAAACAGAAAGGCTTCCTGTATGGTGGGGGATGGAGACGCCGGCCGGGCTCTGGACTGGTTGTGTGTGGGTGGCTGTACTGATGGAGATCTGGCATGATGATTGAGTAGAAATTCAGGGATGTGTAAAGATTGGAATATTGCAAGTCCATAGCCTAATTATCTTGACGCATCTCTCTACCCAAGAGCCACTTTTTGCTCACCTTTGTAGGTGAGCTAACATCTYTGTGGCCACTGGGTAACACCAACCAAAAGGCTAAGCATGCCATTGGATAGCATCTGCTGTAGCTGAGTATCCTGCTTTGCTGTAACTCATCCACCTGATGCTCCCTCTAAAGCATTTGAAAAGCGTCTTGATTTATGACTTTCTTTGTTCTGTTCTATAAGGCCTTCATTAAACAGTTCCTATGTTAGAACGTAGTATTTGGGGCAAACCCCAGTCTGTGTTCTCTGAGTGTGGTCACTCCTATTTGGGTCCAGAACAAACTATCTCTTATTTCTTTCTGGCTAAGAGCTGTGTTTTCATGTTCATGAAACCAGATGGGAGTTTGGCTTCTGCCTCAGGCTTTTCAACTGTGCCCTTGTTATTACAGAGTGGTGAGGGGAAAAAAAATCTTAAACAACCTTGCCTCAAGTATCTTGTTAYAGTAACAATAACAAAAAGACCGTYATAGACTTGAGCCTTTGTCGATTCTTGCCTGGACTTGGTGTGTGGGCACTGAGTTGGTCGTCATACCAAGTTCAAGCTCCTTGGCTCAGGGGCCTGGAGAAGCCCTAGCCCCAGGAGCTGAGCCCACCTTTCCTATCTTTCAAGTTGTCTCTGGCCTTCTCAGTTCAGCTAGGACAACTGCTTCTGATTTCCCAATTCCTTTCAAGCGTCAGCCTTGGCTACACCTTTTCTCTGGCACCTTCCCTGACATCCTGAGTACCTCATTGTTGCTGCCTCCTGTCCCTCTAGTCAAGCTGGCTCAGGATTTTCGTGTTTCCAGATACCCGTTTTGAGGACAAAAATACCCCTTTAGTAGGAAATACTGGGAGAAGGAGACGGTCTTGGGAAAGTAACAGATGCTRTAAGGCCGTGGCAGGCCAACAGGCTACMGGTAGTGCAGGATCTGCTGAGACAGCTACTGTTGCTGGGATAAAATACCATGGCCAAAGCAACTTGTGGAGAAAGAAAAGATTGTTTTGGCTCACGTTTAGAGTCTAGCATGGTAGGGAAGGCATAGGATAGTTACAGAAACAGGAAGCTTGGCTGATCATATTTTCACCCACACACAGGAAGCAGAGAAGAAGGAACAGGAAGTGGGTCCAAGCTATACATTCTTAAAGCCCACCTCTAGTGACACACTTCCTCCAGCAAGGCTCCACCTCCTAAAGATTCCATAACCTCCTAAACAGTGCTACTACCTGGGGCCCTAGTGTCCAAACATGTGAGCCTCCCATTCAACCCACCCTGTGTACAAATGCACAGACAATCGGGGAATTTGATGACTGCTCTTAGAAAACATTCAGGTTTTTTTCTCAAGCCTCTTCCTCCTCTYTGTGAAAACATCTTTAATCTCCTCATCTCTCTGTGAGTTCCCTGAACCCTGAACCCCTGACATTGTCTGTGTGGGACCGCTTCATCTCCTGATCGCATGTTATTGTCTTTTCTACCCACAGGTGTGTGTCTTTCCCCACTGGATTGTAATCTCCTTGACAACAGAAACTGTTATTTCTCTCCTTTCCCAAATGGCATCTGATATTGTGCTGGGCATCAAGGAGAGCTGAATAAATAACCAGTGTTGTTCCGAGACCCCCTGTCCTCTCTTCCCATGATGCACGCTGTTCCAGAGGCATGGAGTCCTGTGAGGACTAAGCTCCAGGCTTTTTTCTTTCCAATGCTCTTCCCCATGGTGTGTGGGATGTGCCATCTGTCTGCTGGGAACTGACA
>BDUI01001543.1:13600-26672 GCA_002335545.1 Apodemus speciosus | reverse complement strand
TGTTTCTTACTGGCTTGCTTCCCCTGGCTTGCTCAGCCTTCTCTCTTATAGAACCCAAGAATACCAGCCCAGAGATGGTACCACCTACAAGGTGTCCTCCCCCATTGATCACTAATTGAGAAAAATGCCCCAGAGTTGGATCTCATGGAGGCACTTCCCCAATTGAAACTCCTTTCTCTGTCTCAGCAACAGTTTTGGTACTCTATAGTGCCAGCCAGTGAAGGAAGGGACTTTGTTAAGTTGTTGCTTGGTGGTTCCCATAAATCTCAGTRAGTCCCTATAGTCTGTTTTAATTTCTGCTCCTAGAGAGTCTGTAAAGGAGGAGACATTCATCCTGGGAAGTTTCCATTGTCCTAACTGGAATAGCTTCTTTCAGGGTGGTTCACCAATTCAGAGCTCCCCCATGCTCCCCTGCAGAGATCTCACCTGGCTTAGTAATTTAATTTTCAGCACTTATCTCTTCCAAGAAGTAAAATAATTATTCTTTTGATTGTCACTTTCACTTAGTTTCATTGATAATGTTTCATAAGTATAATTTTATCCAGAAATCTGTGTTGTGCTATTGTGTGTAAAGCACAAGCCATGTAATTTTCCAGTTTGTGACTCTCTGGTATGTCACTGAAGGTACTGGACAGGAGACAGCTGAAGACRGAGCTGGGAAACTACCAAGTGGCAGCCAAGTGATTTCAACTGGAGACTTAACCTTCCATAGATCCCTCAAAGTCTTCTTAGCTTTCATATAGTAAATAAGATCACTGGTCTTTCTATTGCTGTTTCTGGCTTGTTGAACCTCTGGCTTAAAATCATTTCCTCATCCTCTCTCTTTATTACAGCCTTCATGGTCACTAGTTTAAAGATGTTTCTGCTCAGTTCAGTCTTATTCATTTCAGATCTCTGACAGAATTGGTAGCACTGCTTCCAATCCTGGTAACAGCCACTTGATGTTCTAGCTGATTAGTTTAGCTATGATTATGACTGTATTAAAAATAAGAATAGTGTTTTATTGTGGTAAAATTACTCTGTAATTAAAATACTCTAAATGTAATACAATGAATATGTGTGACTATTTACAAAAGGTAGGGGGAGAAAGGCAAAGATAATACTACCTTAAATCTATATAGGAGGTTCACTTCTGAGCCTATGGTTTTATTTTTAAAAGTGCTAAGATATGCAAATTTTCTGCCTTGTTTCTTTCTATGACTGCAATTGTTTCTATGTTCCACTTTGTGCCTAATATATTATGAAGCAAACTAGGTGCTTATGAGGCAAATCTGACTTACAGACATATAATACCCCCAGCAGAGGCAGTATGCATATACATCTCACTCTGACAAGCATCTCAGCTTTTTTTTTTTTTTAACGTATGGAGCTACTGAGAGCTAAAACATGGTCAACTGGCTTGTTGAACCATTGGTCAAGCAAAGTCAAACCTCAGCTACTGAACTCTTAAGTGGAGTCTCTGCTCCACTGCTCCCAGAGGTCCATAATCAGGTGAGGGTGGGTTTCCTTCAGGGCTTGATAGAATTTATCTTTACAAACCCTGTTCCAAGCCCTACAGAGGCTGAAGAGCTTCCGCATCTTGTCTGGCATGGTGACCTCAGCCCGCACTTCCTCATACTCTTCTTCACTCAGCACCAGACCATATAGCTTGTCCAAGACAGGATCCACTGATGTCACTCGGGCCACCAGTTGTTCTCGATGATGGTCTACAAAGTGGAGCAAGGCAGGGGCATCTAGGAGTGAAGGTGAGACTTGTAGTGACCAAAGGCTCCTAGGGAGGCTCTACTACTATTCGCTGTTCTCCATTTCTTTCTGATTTCTTTATGTGTGTATGTGTGCGTGTGCGTGTGTGTGTGCCTGTGTGTGTGTGTGTGTATGTGTGTATGTGTGTGTGAGTGTGTTTGGATGAGCATGTGGATGAAGTGAGCATGTGGATGAAGGTATGCATACTTTTGTGTGCACATGTATGTGAAACCAGAGGTGTTTTTTGGATGCTATTTCTTTAGGATGCTGAACTTTTTTGAGACAGGGTCTCTAATTAGTCTGGAGCTTGCTAATTTGCCTAACTTGGGAAACTAGTAATCTCTAGAGAYCTACCTGTGTCCACTTAGCCAAAGCTGGGATTGTAAGCATGTACCACCACAATGAATATCTTGACTCTGCCCCTGGATATGCACATCTCCACCCCCATTCTTGTGAGGTTTGCAATAAAAAGTCCYCCCTTTCCCCTCACCTCCACCTTCAGCAGCAGAGGGAACACATTGAAACTATCAAGTTTTCTTGTGGCCCGTGTCAATGGTTACTGACCTGAGGCACGTGGGGCATCTAGAATTGGTGCAGATCTGAGATCTCCTGCAGGAAAGAGGAGATGAAGAAGTTGTTTATTCAAAACAGGATCTCATTCTGTAGCCCAAGCTGACTGGGACCTCACTATATAATCCAGGCTGACCTTGAGATAATGTTCCTCTTACTTCAACTTTGCCAGGGCCAAGATTACAAGCATGGGGTGAGTCACTATGCTGGACTCTTATGATGAAGTACCTGTAACAGTTCTAGTTTTGAATGTACACAGCACACCTTGAAATACCCATTTGCTCACGTAATTCTTAGTTTTTGAGGATAAACTTCAGGCATATCATTTAAAATCTAAAGGAGGGATAGAAGGGACTCTTAGAGTTGCTCTAAGCAAAATCCCTTCCTTAAGCATATGGGGAAAATGAGACTCAGAGGCTGTGATCATTTACAGATAGAGGGCATTTGAATGAACAATACAAATTTCTCCCAATTGACATTCCTTCTATCCTGTCTTGGCCTGAACTAAATCATTGGTGGAAAACAAACCAAGTTCCCTATTAGATGACTTAAACCATCTGAAATAAGATTCTCAGCAGAAATCTGTTTTCTTGTCTGGTCCTTTTCACACACTACATGTATGTGTGTTTTGAATTAGGCATCAGAATCAAGGTCAAGCTAATGATAGCATTTTGAAATAACAAAAAACTCTAGCAAGAACAATTAGAGCAAATTAATATGTTTAAAAATTACTTGTTAAAAGAAGGGGGAATTCTTCATAGGTTATGTAGCTTATGTGAATAAGGCTTGAGAGTTTGAGCAGATTCTAGGTTCAGTTGGACACAATTGGCCAGTCTTAGGGCACAGTTTTAGGGCGGGATGAGAATGTTCTTTATATTCTAAAATTATTCATCAATCTTGGTCCATTCTGACTTATCTTTAAACTGTAGCATCTTCTGGAGGAGGTGTATGAGTAACTATGAGTTTAAAAACAAAGATGTAAGAGAAGTGGAGGAGGAAATTGGAGATGTTTAACATGCATAATAATGGAAAACACAAAAGCTGCTATGATCATGCCTTTTGGTGTTGGGAACCGGTGAGCTTGGCTCAAGGCCCCCAGCTGAGCTGTTTGCACAGGTTTCTTGAGAGCAAAACATCACGTGATCTCGTGGCTTAGCTTGATTCCTGCCTTCCCACCCGGGACTTCCCAGGTGCCTGACCTATGGCTGTGATTGTTTTCTCCTGTTCCCTTCCCTGGCCTCTAGTATATATATTGCTGGTCTCTCAGTAAAGCTGGGGGATGCTCCTTACTGTGGCAGCGCAGGTGCTGTCAAATGGAGGTCTCACCGAGACCGGGAAAGGTAGAAGATTGTTCAAGGTTCCTGATTAAACTGCATAAAGAAGAGCTCCTGTGTTGCGTCTTTCTTGCTGGTCGAAGTGGACGCGACATTTTGGTATATGAATTATTTCTCAGACAGAAGAGAATAGATTTCTGGGAGCTCCAAGGCTCACAATTAGGACCAATGGGAGAAGGCATTTGTGTATTACAAAGATAAAAATAACATTGGTACTGTTTATTTACAGACATCATTAGAAACTCTTCTAACCTGCCTCTAGAGGCCTTGCAGGTGTGGCTGTTGTATCATATGTGTGTTAGTAGGTAGCAGAGATGAAAGAGGCTGAGGCTATGTCTACACTCAGTGATCTGACCTGTGAACATCTGAATGATTAGTAGCCTGACATTCCCTGAGAAAAAGTGAGCCTGAGACTTCCACCAGTCCAACAGGGTGGGAGGTGAGGGGTGGACAGGAAGCTAGCCTGAGATGACCACCAGTTACATGCCAGGCAGCCCCTGATGGGTTCTCAGGATGGGGAGCAAGTTCAAGACCTGGAACTGCGGCCTGGGGCAGGAGTAAGCCCAAGATAGATGCCCTTCACAAGGGGCAATATGGGTGGGTCAGGTGAGGAGTGAGTCCAGATGACCACGAGATAGTGCTATGGGGGCTAGCCAGGGAGCTAGCCTGAGCTGACCACAATCCAGTGCTGCATAGGCTCGAGGGAGCAGACCATGCCTCAGATGACACCTGTTGACACCATAATTGCCCAAGCAGGGCATAGCATTCCTGAGATGACTCCTGCGATGATTCCAGACACTTAGAGACTCTGGGCATCACTAAAAGGAGCAAGTAAGTGATGGAGAAATGCAAGAGAAGGAGAAACAGAAACAGAAGGATGTGGGCATAATGAAAACAGACAGGACTGGAGACTGGAGGGTAGTGAGGCTCAGTCTGATGTGAGTAGCTGGTGATGACACCAGCTGGAGGATTCAGTTAATTAGCTTCCCTTCCCGGATATTCCCTCCTGCGAAAGGCATTTGATCTCTGATCTACCTGCAGTAAGTCATATGCACCATCTTCATGATGAACAAACAGTTTGGAAAACAAGGACTGTCTCTCTCATCTGGAACTGCCATGAGGGAAAGCCTTCATTACTGAGGCACTGCCTATCTCCGAAAGAAGGCTCTTCCACACTCTGGACACTTACTCTTGAGCTATGCCAGATTTCCTCCTCCCCCACCCACAGGCCTTGGTTCTGACTCCTCATGGTTCACAGTGACATCTGGGTATCCACAAATGTGGGAGTCAGGCAGCGGTCTGCCTTGCCTGAGCGAAGTATGGCACCCTATGGCAGAGAGGATGGAATGTAATCTAGTACCTCTTCATTTCATTGACCAGAGCAGCGTTCACACACTACAGTGGTGGGGCAAAATGTGGAGCTACAGGCCCTGATGGCAGAGGCATAGACAAGCCAGTCCCAAGGATGAGAGCATGGGAGGGCTGGCCCCGAAATTTGTCTGCCATGCAGTGACATGGGAGGAGAGATGCACTCCCTCCTCTCATTTCTTGCCACCTATGGCAGGCAGGAGGGCTGGCCCYAATGTTATCAGAGTGAGAGAGCTGGCCCTGGATGGTGGGGGTGGGGGTGGGGGTGGTTTGCATGTGGGCTGGCTGGAGGACATAAGTGTGGGAGAGCTGGCCCTGCCTCTTGTCTGTTTGGTAGTGGTGTGGATAAGGAAGAGATGCCCTCCTCCCTTCCATAGTCTTGTACCCTCTACAGCAGGCAGATGATCTGGACCTAGGGTCATGAGAAGAGGACAACTGGCTATGGCCCTCACCACTCAGGAGAGTGGGCCTTGCATCTCACCTGGGCAGCAGGGTAGAGCTGGCCCTGGTTGAGGGGAGGGGTTCTGGCAAGTCATCCCCAAGGGCTGGAGTTTGGGAGATCCAGTGGGCTGAACAATTCAGATACCTCTCAGGCCCAGTTCCAGGGCTTTGAGTTGTGTACCCCAACATCTACCCCATTGATGAACTGCTGGAGCACATGAAGGAGCTGGTTCTACATATCCAAAACTGCAAGATCTCCATGACACAGAACAACAACAGAATATCAGAGAGCAGTCCCAGTGAGGTTCCAGTATTGATGAATAGGCAGAAGCAAGAGGCCTCTTACAAATGAGTCATCGCGGCGAGTATTTGTAAGCAAAGTTTGGACAAAGGGGTGTAATGTAGGACACACTGTGACATTTCAGGTTCCAAAAGATTTTTTTCTCTCTTGAGAAGAAGTTTCAAGGTGGACAGCAGGTATGAGAGGAGGGGGAGATGAGTGGGATTGGGGTGCRTGATATGAAATTCCCAAAGAATCAATAAATAGTTAAAAAAAAAAGCCCCACTCTTCCAAAGGCCTCACGGATGCCAGTCTGTTAAATCAAGGGCAGTGAAGAGGTACTAGAGAAAACTGGGCATATATTGTTTCAAGTTTAAATTTGAGTCATACCAGTTGTTGTGTATCTTGAATAGCCATGTAAATTTTCTGGATTATTTCTTTATATCCGCTGAGTCATTAATGATTTTAGTTCATCTCTGAATTATTTTGGCTTGTCCTATTCTTACCTGGTTTCAACAAGGCCTCCCATACTTGACTCCCACTCATCTTGTCATTCAATTGGAGCCATATATCTGACTCCACTTTGCCAACGTAGATCTCAGAAAAGAGTTGTGATTCTCCAGGTCTCCGATAACACAGCTCCAGTTCCTAGAGAAAGAATCCGCATGTAAAAAAAACTACTGAAGGATTGGTATTTGCAGAGCATGGTAGTGCATGTCTTTAATCTCATTCTGGAGGGAAGGCAGACATATCTCTGTGGGTTTGAGGCCAGCCTGGTCACATAGTGAGTTCCATGACATCTGAGGCAACATAGTGAGATCCTGTCTCATAATAAATCAATTAGTCAGTCAGTCAATCAAAGAAAACCAACAAAACAAACAAAAGAAGAAGAATCAGAAATAATAACAGCAGCTACTGATCATTGTGCAAGTGAGGTCTTCCCTGATATGTTCTTGGCCTTGTTCAATCCTGTAGTGACAGATTATCTGCAATAYTAAATTCAACCACCACCACCAAACTATATATTCTGACATATCCTAAAAATAGTGCTTATACATAATAAAACAGATCTTTCTAGTTCTGTTATGAACTGGATCCTTCTTCCTTTTCTGCCCCTATCTTAAATGCAAAGCACGTTTAGCTAAATGGATCCTAAACTGTTCAGGCAGAGCTAAGGCAGGTCAGGAGCTGTTGGAAGATTTGCTGACCTGCTGAGGCATGGAACGATAAGAAGAGGTGCACTTGAGGTTCAAGGCAAGGGGCTGAATATTCTATTGACCTTGGTGCAAGGAATAGGGAAGTTTTTGGATGTGGACAAATGCCTTTTGTGTATATTGCAGTAAACTGTTTCTGCTTGCTTGTGGCTTTGCTTTCCACAGTACTGTAGTATAAAAAGGCTATGAGAAATACACTCGCTGCTGGTGTGGTAATGACATGCAGCCCCTCCCATTGTCTGTCTCTTGCATCTTGTTTTCTATCTTTCCTATAATCATCCTCACTTCCCCCTCAGAAGACTGTTCTACTTCATACTGTCCAGACTGGTACACAAATCTAGGCACCATTCTTAACCTCTCTCACATTTGCCAATTCCCCAACAGCCAATCCACTAAATTCGTCCTTTGTCTTCAAAATATGTTTGAAGACTTATTAAAAGTACTGATGCCCATTTTTGGTCTTGGTAATTGTTGGTTTCAGATCCATCTGTCAAGTCTATGAAATTATCTATACTGAAATATAGTGGCACTGGATTTGTATTTGTTGAATAACAGATCATATCCTTCTTATTCCTTGTTAACAACTATTATTGCAGAAAAATAGCAAACCACTCATTTTTTGGTTCCTGTTTTCCAACTGTGATTGTTAGCTTCAACTGTTAACTTGACATAGCTTGGAAAGAGTTGAAATGATTGTTTATATTAGGTTGGACTGTGGGCTCCTCTGTGAAGGATTGCTTTAATTGAATTAATTGATGTAGAGTGATCTAGCCTACTGTGGGAAGCACCGTTACTTAGAAGTCCTGACTTGTATATTCAAAAGCAGAGAAATCAAGATGAATATAAATAAAAAACCAAGTCATCATATATGCTTTAAGTTCCTGTCACTGTGACTTCACTGAGGGACCTGAAGCTATAAAATGAAACTCTTCCTGCTCCAAGGTAGATTTTTATAAAATACCTGTAAATTATTTCATGACAGCAACAGAAATAAAACTAAAATATAGCTCAAAACATAATTTCCTTCTATCTACTGTCTTTTACCTTCTACTTTGTTTAACATTAAATAGAATCATCAGAATCCCTTCAGATATTGTTGTCTTGAAAAATGGAGCTTCTGCTAGAGCTGTTAGAGTATATGAATTACCTGATTATTCACCATTCCTTTCCATCCTTATTTCTTTTTCCTTTGAAATACCTGTTACTTTCTTTCATTCTTTATTTTTTTGAATATTTTGATTGTATTCTTTTCCCTCTTCCAACTTCTCTCAGATCCTTCATAGCACCCTATAACTTCAAGTTCTCTCTTTCTCTCTCTCTCTGAAAAATAAAAGAAAATAAAAAGATAAATAAAACAAAAAGCATGCAAAAAGTATGGTGTCTGTACTGTGTTATCCAGCTACTCCTGGGCTCATCTCCTTTTCTAATGTCAATCTTTATCTATTCTGCTTTGATACCCTTTACAACACCAATAGGTTTTTTATTTTCATTCTGTTGTTTTTCATTCCCTACATTTCCCTTTTGACACTCAACAAGATACAAAACATTGTTGTATACATGCCCTATTACAAAGTTTCTGATCTGAAGTGAACTKACTCTTAGATCTATCATGCTCCATCTACCTTATAGATTAATGGATTCTCACAGGGAGAAAATTTTCACTGTGATCAATACTTTATAGTTTTGTTTTTAGAAAAAGCCCCACTATGCAACCAAGGATTGCTTTCAACTTATCCTTTAGTCCACTGTAGAAGTGAACTTGAGATCCATACGTACCAAGCTTCTGGATGTTGGGACTATAGGAATGTGTCAAGATGCCCAGTCCATCTACTCTGTTGTTATAATTTAACTTGCTGAAAAATGAGGCAGTTTATGGCTAGAGATGGGGTAAAGCAGACCACAGGCTTTTTAAAACAGACTGTGATGGATTCATTATATTTTCATTGACTGGATTTCATATGGAACCCTGGTTTTGATTTCTTTTACAAAAAAAATAGTCCTTTTATCTTGGCAGTTGTTGATAGTACTATTGTTTGACATACCCTGTTCCACATTTAAATGCTATTGCACAGCCATTGTCACAGTTGAAAGCTCAGACTCACCACCATTACCACCTAGTACCATAGGCAGCAAAGATGGGAAAATATGAAAATGTTGACATTATGGATTACTGTCTGTTCAACTGTATCTGCATTTGACCAACTCAAAGAAAGCAGTGTTAAAGATAAAGAATCCCTGGGGTTCAGTATTGTTTCTGAGACTCACAGCAAGACCTTCCTATTAGAAACTGTCGTGAGGTTAGCAGTTCACCTGTATATTTCCCTATTGGACATATGTAGACATCTACTTCAGACGTGTCACCAGAAAGTCCTCGAAATGCCAAGCACTCCTTATACCACATAAACGTGTGACTATTATGACTTTAGCAATTAAAATTCTTCCCTTCTTAAGTTTTTCCTCCTAGAGATGATATTTATTGCAGTTTTCAGTAATAGAGTTGTTCCTGCCTTATGAGTTTATCAAATTTACAGTAACTCTCTTTTCTTAAAATTTACCTTGTTACCCAACCATGAATCAAATCTTTCTGGCACCATTTTTTCTAAGATAAAATGCCCCATATTTGCTATGGTGCATATTTTGTTGTAGTTATTTAAAAACCCATTGTGTTTATCTACAGGTGTGTTCTTAGTTTTTTCAACTGGATGGCACTGATATCCAATCATATCTCAGAGCTCCAAACAGTCATCCCCATATCTTTGACCTTACCTCTTTGTTTCAAATCCCACTCATTTTTCTCCCTGGTCTCTACTTTTCTTGTCTATAAGGAAGTCCTGACACATGGCTGCTTACCTTGGGGGTTATTTCCAGCTTCTCTGAACCAGATACAGTATAGCGTGAGCCCATATAAAGGGAATCCAATGGGGGAGGCTTGTGTATTCTCACAAACTGGAACTTCTCTTCTTCATCATCTATGGCCTAAGAAACACATAGAATGATGATTTAGCAAAATTTCTTCTCTCAGGTATCCTAAGAACAGGCAAAGATGAAGCAGAAAATAGGACCACTCATTCTCGTGAGAGTTCTGCTTACAACAGCCCCATCTTCCCTTTGGGAGTTCTGGCTCATTTCCTATTACCTGTCAGTCCACCCTGGCCCAGACTTTGATTATCAATATCACCTTCCGAATGGTGCAGTCATTGGGGATCAGGTAGAGATGGACTGTGACTTCCTTAGCATGCTGAGGACGGTAGAGCAATGTAGTGGAGGTGATTGGGATGAAATGCTGAGCAGCCGGGATCATTCTCAGTAGGACTCCCATAAGGGAGAAGCTGGGATTTTCCAGGACCATGTAATGTTGTTCCACTCTGGTTGGCTTTTCCAGGACCATCTTTTTGTTTTTAAAGTGAGCCACTTCAAATAAAGAAGTGTCCATACGCCCCCCTGTCAAAGAATACATTTGAGACCCCATTGCTGTGGTCTGAATGATTGGTCCCTCAAAATATTTCATATGTTGAAATTTTAACTCTAGGGTGATGACAATGGG
This sequence comes from Apodemus speciosus, assembly GCA_002335545.1. Classification (NCBI taxonomy): domain Eukaryota; kingdom Metazoa; phylum Chordata; class Mammalia; order Rodentia; family Muridae; genus Apodemus; species Apodemus speciosus. The sequence continues at coordinate 16,178 of BDUI01001543.1, read as the reverse complement.
AGACAGAATCTTTTACAAGATGATAGGATTGTGGATATAGGAGTTTCATAAGTTGTATTGGTACCATTATGAAAGGGGTCCTGCCTATTCCGTGAGGACACAGAGATGTGATCTATAAGGAAGAAGACCTTTATCATACCTAATGTCCCCTAATCTTGGATTTCCCAGGGGACCTCCAAGGACAACAACATTAACTTGGTGAATTCATTTTGTTTAGTCCAAAGTTTCAGCCTGGTAGGCAGTGGCTAGAGTTCTTGGCTCTACTTCAAAGTGTGAGATGTGAACATGGCCTCTGGGACATATCTAAAGCAGACTTTATTCATTTGGCCCTGTTTGTACATACTGACTCCAGTCCCTCATTACATGAATCAACCACTAGTCAAGAATATACCCTCTTGCAGACTGAGGGTAGATCAATTTCACTTACTGCTAGACACACATAGAACTATGGGGGACTTAACATATTAACTCTATTTGTCATGACCTTGCACAGGTGAAAAATCACCTGGATATCTCCTAGCCCCAAATCTCACTGTGGCAGATGCAACTTGGTTTAGCTGTAGTTATATTCAGTACTCTGAAAACTGTCAAACTGGGAAAACAACTTGATTCAGCTTGTCATTGGAGCCATTAGTACCACCTCTAATTCTGAATGGACCCCACAACAGCTCCTAGTGCAACCCTGAGCCTTTCTCCCTGGTCCTGCTTTATTTAAGAGCTTTCCCTGGGGGAACAGCTAAAGGATCCTAGGACTCCTTGGTCTTTGGTTTTCTAACCTGTTTCTCCTGATCTTGCTCTACACTAGCAAGCAGCTGCAACTATTTACTAAGCTTTTGTAACATCAGAACGTGAAAACTATTCCTGGGTCTCAGGCTGTTACTTGCTTTTTAGTTTTTCTCATCCTATTACTTTCTTTATTTTATCTCTACCCAGATAATAGACACCGTTCAAGATTCTACATGGGCCCTACTGCTAATTCAAATACAGCTCAACTCCCTTGTCTAGATGATCCTACAAAGCTAAAGTCCCTGACTCATTGTCAGAGGAAAAAGGAGTCACTTGTATTTCCCAGTGAAAATTTTACTACATGAAGCAATGTGGCCAGGTAGAAGAAAAGACTAAGAATCTACATGATCTGGCACATAGAATCCAACCCACAGGAGCAGACTGCATGTGGATTCTCACTTTGGTCTCTTGATTTCATGGCTCATGTCTCTCCTCAGCCATTYTCTCTCTCTCTCTTCATAGTGATAACTGCCCCCATCTCTTCAACTTTTGTTTTCAAGAAAGAATTGAGCTGACACAACATTTAGTGAACCAGGTGCTTCTGACAGAATTCCCTCAGGTTTCATATCATCGTCTGCCAGCTTGAGACCCTGCCATTCCAAACCTTCCCCTTTCCAACAWCCCTACTCAGCATAAAGCAGCTTAAGAGAACTACCGTTGCCCTTTATCATAATACAAGACTGGAATGTTAGGTCCCTAAAGCAGGCCCCMAAATGGCACTACTGATGGCAAGGACTCAATCCCCATCTGAGTTGAGTTTCACTAGATTGATCCATACCCAGGCTAGGTTTTGCTARGAAATAGAAACCAGAGTGTTTCACAGAAGTTCTTAATAGCTGGCTGAATGCTCTTGATGTTCAGATCCTAAACTCTTCTGACCACAACTGTCAGCATCTTCTCCATCTGACAAGAGTCTCCATGCTAACCACCTGGCATTCATGCTGTCCCTACTGCAGTCATATATTCTTATAAAACCTGTTAATTGGTACTCTACCTTCAGGTCCACACCTCTACCTGCAATAAGGATCTACACTCCATTCCATGACCCACAGCTCTGCCTGTCTCCCATGAGGCCTGCTGCCACCCCAGACAATCAGGTGAGACACCCATGGCCCATATCCCCTGCCAGCTATGCCCTGGGGCAAGCCCAGCAGCCCAGAGGTCTGCCACATCCTTTCTGTGCTTCATTTTCCAGTCCACACCTCTACCTGAAATCAGGGATCTGCACTTCACTCCCTGGCCCATAGCCCTACCTGCCTCCGTGGAGGCCTATTGCCACCAGGGACAACCAGGTGAGATACTCATGCCCCAATTTCCAACCTGATGGGCAAACAGCAAGCCCAGCAACCTTGATATCCGCCCCATCCTTTATATGCTCCATCTTCTGGTCCACAAATCTACCTGCAATATTGGATCTGAACTCAGCTCCCTGGGCCACAGCTCTGCCTGCCTCCTGAAAATCCTGCTAACACCCAGGGCAACCAGTTCCAGAGGCCTGCTACTATTAGGGGTATCAGGCCAAACAACAACAGAGGCAAATAGATGGTCAAGTGCAAGTCAAGTGCAACAAAAGCCAGTGCAAAATGGCACCTAGGTCTCCTACAACTGCAAGTCCTGTATATCCTAACACACCTAAAGAGCAAAACCATGATGCTAAATCTATATTATGAAGATGTTAGAGGCCTTTAAAGAGGAAATGAATAAATCTCTTAAAAATACAATCAAACAGGTGAAGGAAATTAATAAAACTGTTGAAGACCTGAAAATGGAAATAGATGCAATAAAAAAAAAA
>BDUI01001542.1:131578-144496 GCA_002335545.1 Apodemus speciosus | reverse complement strand
TTCCCTCCTGGGTTCTCGCCTTCGCTGCAGACATTTAGAGGACTTTACTGAGGGCCTTTGAAGGCGCAAGGAAGCATGCTGTCAATCAAGAGCCCATGAGCAAGCTGTGGGTAGGCTGGTCATATGTCTGCTGGTACAGTGAGTGCCTCCCAGGAAAGATATTTGTAACTTTAGCTTGAATTTTTTGGGGGGTTAGGTAGGAAGGGACCCAAAATCCTCATAGGTGCCTCATAGGCACTTTCCATCCCCAGTAAATATAATTTTCCTCTTCAAGTTATAGTATTTTTTTAAAAAGTTATTTAATTCACATTAAAAAATCTTAAGCTATATTTTATCTTTAAGACAGGGATTCCCGCCGGGTGTTGGTGGCACACACCTTTAATCCCAGCACTTGGGAGGCAGAGGCAGGYGGATTTCTAAGTTCAAGGCCAGCCTGGTCTACAGAATGAGTTCCAGGACAGTCAGGGCTACACAGAGAAACCCTGTCTCGGAAAAACAAACAAAAAAGATACGGATTCCCTTCTACAGTTCGGGCTTGTCACAGATTCAGAATCTACCTCTCAGCCTCCCCAGTGCTAGGATTACAGGGCTATGTCTGCAGGCTCTAAATCCTCACTTTTTGTTTCTGTTTTGCTTTTCAATCACCATTAGTCAGAGTTAGGCTTCATATTGTAACTAAGATAGTTGGAACTTTATTCGTAAATACTTCAGAGTAGACAGTGTAATCTATGCACGTGTGCAGAACTAACTCTAGTCTAATCCTAGGAAGTGTTGTTAGTAGATAAACAACCCCAATCAGGAGTACACACTCAAAAAAGCTACAGACAGGTCCATACCCAAAGCTCTATAGTTGACTTAAAGGATGTAGAAACTTTGCTTTGAGTAAATGAATGAGTATTGAACTTATGTGGTTGGTTTGGCTAGAAAATTTGGCTCAGGCCTTCTCATCCTGGTGTTTTGGGGGTCTGAGGATCTGACAAACTCATCATGGGGATGTGTTGTAGATCTGGGATTTGGATTAAGATCTGTGTTTATTTAATGAAAGACTGGGGCCTGGCTAAAACAATAAGTTGTGAACATCATCACACTCTAGTAATGTGCAGTAGTACGGTGACCCTTTTGCATGAGGTACCTCCCAGATCACTTATAAGGTCAGAATAGAGACCATACCACATAGGCCTCAGAACAGACCTTGTAGCTGTTTTTGTGCCTCCTTGCTAATAAACATTTGTATATGAGGCAGAACTTAAAGTGTGAGACTTGTATTTTAACTTATCAACTGGTGTTGAGGTGAAGTGTAGGACCTACATTTAAAAATTAGAGATTATTGTCATCCACCATAAGGACTGTATTAGGGAACTTAGGTTGGATCATCCTGTAACAGGCAATTGTTTTCAGTACGAACAAGTCTTCTCCTCCTCTTCCTCTTCTTCCTCCCCTTCTTCCTCCTCCCCCTCCCCTTCTCCACCTCTTCCTCCCCCTCTTCTTCCCCTACTCTGCTACCACCCATCCCTACCCACCAACAGCTTCTTCATAACTCCAGAGAAAGAGAAGCAGACCACGGGAAACAAGATTGGTGAATGAAAGAAATATCAAAGTGAGATGAGAGAACGAACAAAATAGGGTGAAATAGCCACCAGAATAACAGGAAAAAATTTCCTAAAGCTAAAGTTAAATCTTTGAAGAACGGATAACTCTAGGAAGAGTTCATTAGAATGATTATGGGTTTCCATGATGTTAGTGAATGTAAAACTGAAATAAAAAGAGGAAGATATGTCTACTCCTTAAGTATGAAGAAAATTTTTATTGTAGATATGAGGGAGAAAGCAGGCAGAGGGAAGAGTATGGGCTGAGCATGGCGGGCAGACTAAACCAGACTATGAGACAAGAGGGGAGCAGAGAGCAAGAGGGGAGTCATGGACAAAATGGCTGAGTTCTGTAGGATCAGGCTGAGGCCAGGCCCTGGGAGAGACAGGTGTACGCAGGGGGTGGGGTGAGGGGTGCTGGGAGGAGCCACAGGTACCCAGGGAGACTTGGCCCAGCTCTGAGAGCTAACAACTAGGTCATATCACTATAAAGTTTTGAAGTACTGAAGTTAAAAAGAAGGGAAGGAAAGGGGGGAAAACGAGGCACCAAACAAATACTCAGGAATCAAGATGACGTCAGACTGTCTAAGATCAACATCGGAACTGGGAGGTAATGAAAAAATACAAGTAATGTCTGGGGAATTTGTAGGGGCTGTCTTTACAGTCTAGAATTCTATGCCCAGCCAAATAATTGTTTAAGTATGTGGTATAAATAAATATAGATATGCCGAGATAGACAGAGTTATACCCAATGCGCAGCAAGTACATTGCTAAAAAGCACAGAGTCCTTATTTAGACTCACAAGGTAACTAAATGCAGGATAAAAACCTGGCAACCATGTCTCCATGCTGTATCTGTGTCCTTTACTTTGGGTTCAGTTCCTACTGAACCATGCGTTTAGACATGATGATCTCTCCCAGAGCGTCCATCTATAAACTGCTGAGACCCTACTCATTCATTTTCCTTCAAGGGTATAGGCACAAAGGTCAGAGTAACTGAAGAATCTAACAGCTTTTATAGCTCCTGTTCCAGCCCCCCCCCCAAATGTCTCTATTCACTGTCCTAAGCCTGCAGTCACCTTGGAATCCAAGACTCAACAGGCCGCCCAGGATGAGGTCACTCCCAAGCAGAAGCAATCATCTCAAGGTAACTGGATTGTCCTCTCAAGCAATAAGGACTTCTTCAAGCCATCTTGCGGAATCAGAACTGAGATAATGATCAGCCAGACCACACTGTAACCAAGACTACTTAACAAGGCATAGATCTCACCCCTTGCCCCAGTTCCTCCTAAAGCTCAAGTCAACACCCTGAGGATGTGCTGAGATGCTTAATCTCATCTCTATTGTGTAAAATAAAATCCTTTCCTGTCTTTTAATTATTACTTCCACATGCTTTCTTTGGGATTCAGTGGTCACCTTTGCCACGTTTGGACCCCCAACACTGGCCTAGAATTCCATCCCATTAGGACAATTAAGTTCTTAACAATATTCTCTTCACTGAACACTTATCCGGGAATCTTCTGGGTGATCTTCTTTGTCAGAACGGCGTATATAGAAAGAGGCAGAGTGGGGACCAGGAAATGGAGGGTTCATATTTCCACCCACATATGAAGGAAATTCTTTTCACTCTTAGAAAGGAAATTCCTAAGATGATTGAGAAGTGAAGGCTTAGAATGGCAAGCTGTGCAACAAACCTAGAAAATTTTAAGAAGTTTTCAGAAAAGATACCTTTGGGAAGATAATTACTGACAAATTTCTTAATAATAATAATAATAATAATAATAATAATAATAATAATAATAATAACTCCCCAACAGTTACTCTTGGGGAATTAGTAATAACAAAACCTAATCTAGTAAATGAAGTAGAGTGATTATGAAATTGTGGGGGAGGTTAGCGGAAAGTAGTAATAAAAATAACCGAAAGTAATCAGATGCAGTCATCTAGGAGCAATGATCACATGTTAGGATGATGTCTGAAGGATGAGGAAGGTCATGTGTTGGATGGAGAGACAGCATGAAAGAGCTAAATCCCTATCTCAAAAATAATAACCACGCACACAAGGTCAGCCTTTATTGTCTCAATCACGAAGCTACAGCCCATCAAGACCCTATGATTTCAGCCTAGGAACAGACAACAGACAGAGGAACCTCAGAAGTCAGAGCAGACCTATATAGGAGGCAGTACATTTTCAACAGAAAAGCCTATGCAGTTCCTCGAGAAAGCTTGTCTCACAGTCCATTGGCCTGGGACAGTTGGGTAAGYTAATGGGAAAATTAGGTTCAGTGGCTACTTGGTACTATGTGCACATATTAATCTTTTCCAGGATACAAAGCTAAATATAAACACCAAAATAATGAGACTTCTTAGGAAACAGGAGGCTTTTTGCATCTTGGCTGTGTACAGATTTTCCCAACGAGAAAAGAAAAGACACTGATCATGACCTTTAAAAGAATGAAGAACTGAGTTTCATGAAAGCATAAAGCTTTGGCTTATCAAAAGACAACATTTAAGCAATGGGAGGCGAGTTATTGTCTTGAAGAAAATACACATAGCATATAACTTTGACTTATAGTCAGAGGTATAATGAACTACCTCAAAATAACTGATTAAAATTAAGCCAAGTGTAGTGGTATATACCTGCAACACCAACACTGAAAAGCTGAGGCAGAAGCATTTCTGTGAGTTCAAGGCCAGAAATGGACTTCATACTAGGTCTGAGATCAGCCTGGGCTACAGGGTAGAGCCCTATCTAAACAAACAGCAAAAACAACAACAAGGTTCCATTTAAAATTTCTGCAGATAAGTCAATTAGCATTGACTTCCTAAAGTCAATCAGAGCACACCTCCACATGCTTACTCATGCACACAAACACACATGTAATAGAAATATTAAAAATTTAAAATTGATAATTTGTCATTAGACATGTGCAAAATAAAACCACAAGAGAAAACCATTAGAATGGTTTAAATATAAAAGACTAAATACTCAAAATGCCATAAAAACATAGATCCAGTGGATGCTTACTTAATTGCTTGTAAGAGCTGAAAATAACATGAACTTATTTTGGCAATTTATCACAAGGTTAGATATCTATATTATCTTAGACACAAAAATTTCACTTCTAAGTTTTATTCAAGGTAATTAAAAATGTACCTTTGTATACACACAACCCCCCCCACACACCCCTCACACAAATAAAAATACTTCAATGTTCCAGTATTTTTACTTACACTATCCTAGTCTGAAAACTTAAATGAGCCCTAACAGGACAATGGAAAATAAATTATGCACATTATTTTTTCTTTAGCTAAACAAGGAAACTCAATGTACACACAGCAATGTGGATGAATTATAAAATCACGGTGTGAAGTAGACTATGCCAAAATCATGCATAATTTTATTTATTTGAATTTTTTAAGAATAGATATATTTAATTCATGACAAGAGCAACCTGAACAGTGATATAGAAAGAAATAGGGTAAATAGTAAGATAATAGGGTATTCTAATAGCCTTAATCATGTGTGTGTGTGTGTGTGTGTGTGTGTGTGTGTGTGTGTGTGTGTGTGTGTTTCAATTTATCTAGAATAAGACCCCAGAAGAAGAATTTCTGGGTCTAAAGTTAGGTGTAAGTTTGCCTTTGTGAAACATTATCAAATTGTTCTCCAAAGTGAGTGTGTCTTTTTTTTTTTKTTTKTTTKTTTKTTTYTTTTGAGACAGGGTTTCTCTGTGTAGCCCTGGCTGTCCTGGAACTCACTYTGTAGACCAGGCTGGCCTCAAACTCAGAAATCCACCTGCCTCTGCCTCCCAAGTGCTGGGATTACAGGCGTGTACCACCACCGCCCGGCCAAGTGTGTCATTTTTAACTTTTGCAAGGAAGGCAATTGGGATTTTCTAATACAATATAAATATAATACATTTAAATTCTGAATATTCTTTCATATAAAAATTTTACTTTTTAAGTGTGTAGATGCATATAATTCCATTTAATCAATACACATACAATGGTTCTACTCAAGATTATATCATTCAGTGACGTCATGGCCATATTAGTTTGTTTAATTATGTTCTAAGATATTCACACAATTACAAAATTAGGCAATTTCACATTTCTTTGACCATACCCCCAAATGATACTTTTCCCTAAGTAATACTTGATAGCTTCAATGGAAACAACAACAAAATCCCACAAAAAACTACAAAAGCGAAAACAAAAATTTTACTGGTAGAGAAGAGAGTAAACTACCATAGCAGGCAACTTCCTTCAAATAATAATACTTGTTAAAAAGAAAATAAAACATCTTCAGTTCCAAGCAAAGTATTTTGTATCCATATAAACTAATATTCAAGTATACACATTAAATAAAAAACTAAAAAATCCATTTCTCTGGAGGTCAAATAATTTACTGCCCCAGATTGGGTTTTAAGGAATTTTGAAAGAATAAATAAGAACATGTATGCAGGGGTTGAGGATTTCACTCAATAGAAGAGCATTTGCCCAGCAAGTGAAAAGCCCTGGGTTTGATACCCAGCTCTGGGGTCAGGGGGGGAGACTGTGCCCAAAAAAGATGAATTGTGTGCTAGAAGTAAAGATAAACTTTAGACACCAACAAAGATGTATTGGTGGCTCATGTAAGTAGTGGCTATTTTAGGTAGGTAGATGGATGGATGGATGGATGGATGGATGGATGGATGGATGGATGGATGGATGGATGGATGGGTGGATGGATGGATGCATGGATGGACGGGTGGGTGGATGGATGGATGGGTGAGTGGATAGACAGACAGACAGACAGACAGACAGGATGGAAGGATGGATAAGCCAGCAACTAACCACTTGGATTTAAAAACAAAGCATAGAGATTATTAAACAACGATAGTTCACAAACGAATAGGACAGAGTTAAAAGTTGGTAAAATCTGTGCTTTGTCATATTTTCTTGTTAAAACTTAAAACAGAAACAAAGACAGAAATGGTGATACATACCTGTCATTCTAACACCTAGGAGTATGAGGTAGGAGAATCTCATACTTCCCACAGTTCCAGCCCAGCCCAGCCAGCCAGGAACTGATTAGTAAGTCTATTTCTCTAAATAAATGGACATTTAAAGAAAAATTAGGAATGGAATGCTTATACCGCAAACAGTTAAAGGGAGTAAATAAAAATACGGAAAGGAAAAAACAAGGGATCAAAGAATATCCATGGAAAAGAAAAACTAAAATATTAGAAATAAGACTTAGTTACTTTATATCTAAATTGTTTGAAAGTCTGCCTCTGTGGTGGCCCACACTCATGCAGAGGCAGATGGATTTTTGAGTTCGAGGCCAGCCTGGTCTACAGAGTGAGTTCCAGGACAGCCAGGGCTGCACAGAGAAACCGTGTCTTGAAAAACAAACAGCAAAGCAAACAATTTGAAGTATTAGATCAATACCTCAATACCATTTTGCTTTTAGACATTAATGAAGAAAAATAAAGTTAACAGGAATAGATATGAATCTAGTTAAACTGGAGTTGAAAGGGTTTAAACAAATTATAAATCATCAAGTAAACGTGTTCGCTTTTTGTTTATCGTAAAATCTAGTTTTAAAAACAACAAGCTTTAAAAAAAGCCAACACATTTATGATAATTCATTTACTGATACAATATTTATTAATCAGTAACACCTTTAGTTTGTCCAGAATTTTAAAATTCTCTTCTTATGTGTAATTGTAGAAAGGTCTTGCTATTTACCAAAGGGTACTCTTCCTCCTCCTCCTCCACCCAGTTATTTCCATCTAAAGAACTTTTCTCATCATTGTTGTGCCTCTGTTCTTATGTTCTGTTTGTTTGTTTGTTTGTTTGTTTTTTGGTGGTTGTCTGGGTTTGATACTACTACTACTACTACTACTACTACTACTACTACTACTACTACTACTACTACTTACTACTACTACTACTACTACTACTACTACTACTACTACTACTACCACCATCAGTCCTTTCCTATTAAATATCAAGAGACTTCAAAAATATTTACAAGGTATCTCTTGTTTTTCTTAATGAAGAAAGATATACATCCATGCACTGTCTATCTAATCCCCAGCTTGCCCCTCTGTATGCAAGCTGGAAGATCCTTGCTTGATCTTGGCTATGATATTCTTCACTAAGTTTCTTTCATACCTATTGAATGGTATACTTTTTCACATCAGACTCCAGGTGACTCAAGGTCTCTTTATATAGCAGAAGGCCAGCCCGAGTGGCATGTGTTTGCTTTATCAACCTCTGTAAAGTCGGGTGGTAATTTATATTGATTACATAAGAAGAAACTCCATCCCCGGGACAACATGTTCTTTCAGCTGCAGAACCACACCTGTAGAAATGCTAACTCACATCTGGTTCCATAAATCTGTTCTTTCTGATTCTCTGGGGAGATACTTTTATGTAAACTATATAGCTACATGTGGAACAGAAAGGACCAAAACAGATGTGCCAGACCCAGTAACCATTCCCACCCCAGGCCTGAGCTCTCATTTTCCTTCCCTGACTCTGATGGCCTCAGAGAGTTTGACTCAATCCCCCTCTTAGGAAAGGTGTCTCTCACCAGCTTTACTAAGGTCGAACTAGTCATTTCAGGATCCTGATATTGTTACTATCAGGTTTAAGAAAGGTTTCTTAGTTAAGAATAGTGTTTTACTTACTGATGTATAGATCTCTGCTTCCCCACCCCCTCCCAGCAGTTAAGGTGTGGACACAAAGACCCAGTTCCTCATCTTAGTATAGGCTCGTCTTTATTCAGGCACCTATCAGGCATCTATCTCTGTTCAGTATTGATTCAAATATTGCAAATGAAGTAACTGATCCCTTGAAGGTGGATCATTTGTGTCTAACCCCTGAACTACACTTAGGTTTTGTTTCTCCTTCCACAAGTGATCTGTCTGTCAGTGGAAACAAAAATTAAAGAAGCAACCTTGAAGCAAAGTGCAACACCGAGATTATGTTGGAGGCCAGAAACCCTGAACCAAACAACTTCAGAGTTAAGAGAGAACATATTTACTTTAAGCCCTTCACTGCGAGGGCCAATGTCACAGGAAGGCAACTCACCCACTGATGCCACCAACTCCCTCAAAGGTATAAACAGCATTCAACGGATTGTTGCCGTTGTTCACAGCCCAAAAATAATTTGAAAGATCAACATATGGATGGCTAACCTTGAAATACTTTCTAGAGAGCAAGCGCTTCTATGGCTAATTTGTTAACAGCAGGCACTTTTTTTTAATGAAGCCTTGATTTCGAGAAGTGAGAGAACATGGTTGTCCCACCCCCACCACCCCCACTCCCTCTTCCTTCGTCACCACCACCTCCCCTTCTTCATTTCTTCTGTTAGTGTCCAATCTGTCACAAGTAACCATACGATGCCACACAGACTTGAAGAGTGAAACTTAAACACCTCAGTCATGTTGTACTGGCTGGGTTTGTGAGTCAACTTGACACAGGCTGGAGTTATCACAGAGAAAGGAGCTTCAGTTGGGGAAGTGCCTCCATGAGATCCAGCGGTGGGGCATTTTCTCAAATAATGATCAAGGGGGGAGCGCCCCTTGTGGGTGGTGCCATCTCTGGGCTGGTAGTCTTGGGTTCTATAAGAGAGCAGGCTGAGCAAGCCAGGGGAAGCAAGAACATCCCTCCATGGCTTCTGCATCAGCTCCTGCTTCCTGCCCTGCTTGAGTTACAGTCCTGACTTCCTTTGGTGATGAACAGCTATGTGGAAGTGTAAGCAGAATAAACCCTTTCTTCCCCAACTTGCTTCTTGGTCATGATGTTTGTGCAGGAATAGRAACCCTGACTAAGACACATGTACACCTTTCTCCAGTTGTGAGAGGAAGAGGGTGACGCAGGGTGTGCATGTGTGTYCTGGGATGACTAGCCTCAGGTATGGAAAGAATACTAGTGTCTTGCATCAGGATGGAGCAGGCAGAGGAATCCAAAGACCAGAGGAGACCTAGGGCATTTCAGGTGGAAATTCCTCAAGAAAATGGCTTGTACAGCAAACATCTGCTCAAGAAAGGGGTTGTCTCGTATGACTTTCACTTGTGTATTAGAGTTCTAGCAATGGCTCCATAATGCAAATGTTTAAATTTTCCCATTAAAAAATTCATCCAAAGGCCTTGAAAAGCAAAGGACACTGAATAAAAAACTAAGACCCATATAAAGTATGGTGCTTCATTAATAATACTGTAATAATATCATTTCATTATAAATATAGCATACTAAAGTTACCAATGGCTGGGATTCAGTGCAGGGTATGAGAATTCAGTAATATTCTTGCAACTGAAAACCTAAACATATTTCAAAATAAATTTTATTTAAAGAATGAAAAAAGACCCACCATATGATTGATTATGCAAGCTTAACCCCAAACCACTGTTTTCCAACATTCTTGTATTCTATACTTTTAGAGTATTTTAAAAACGTGAATGTATCCAGCTATAAGATATTAAAAATCACAGTGATTGCCAAGCATGAGAATAATTCACATATGTGATCTCATGTGTTAGAACATCAAATGCAGGTGGAAGACATATTAACAAAACTGAATGCAACAAGACTCTGAAGATTTTATAGCTGTTCACTGGGTCCCCAGGACGCATACAGAGCTTTCAGAGGAAGACATGCACTGACRTCTGCATTAGGGAAACATCTTCAATCAGATGCTAACCTGTCTTAACTGTCCTGTTGCAGCAGRGTCTCTCCAAAGATGATTGCTAATATTGCTTTTATTTTTTACAGACGTATGTGTTCACGGTATCCGTGTGCCCTTTCCCTTGTGTGTAAACACACYGTTGTTCTGGTGCCCATGACAGATGTGCAACTGCACCTAGAAGCCTGAGGTTGACGCCTGAGGTTGTCACCTAAGGTCTTCCTTGACCGCCCCATCACTGAACCTGATGCTTGCTGATTCCTGCTGGTCTGGCTTGCCAGTTTGCCCTGGGAGATCCCATTCTCCCCATCCCGGGCACTGGAATTCCTGGCAGAAGGCACATGGCACAGCTGCCTTGCATTTATGGGGGTCCTGGGGATGCAAACTCTGATCTTCGCCTTCAGATGGCAAGCGCCTTACCCACTGAGCCGCTTCTCTGGCCCACACCTGTTACCACTGATTGTTAAAGACAAGAGTAAAACCAGAACCCTAATGTTGTGAATGCATTGAACTACATGCTTTGAATCAGCATATGGTAGGCTGTAAACATATCCAAGTCACGTGCCAACTAAAAAAAATCGTAAGTATGTAGAGGAAATGATCTAAGATAGTATCAGTAGTGACAGTGTAACTCTCCATGTTTTCTAGTTCTCTGAACTAAACATGAATTGCATCTTTTACACGCTTTTTAATAGGTAGAAAGAAGAGAAGCCTGATCCTGGAGTAGAAGCCCCCAGACAAAGGGGTCTGTGGAAGCTGTCATGTGTGGGATGGCTGCTGGAGACCTCAGATGTGTAATTGCAGTCTGAACTGAGTGCTATTTGCCTTATCCCCACYGCCCAAGCCAACTGGGGTCTTCAGATTACAGAGGGAACAGGAAAGGGAGCCAGGTCTGGGCTTGACAACACCTTACTGCATGGAGTCTTTTTCTGCGAGAGCTCTTTGCTCCCTATGTGGGCATTACAGGGAAGAGTTAGGCTAAAGAAAGTTCACAGAGTCAGGCACAGAGAGGCCACTGGAGTTATACCGCTGTGGTGCGGAGGAGGGTCCTTACCCAACAAACCACTACCTGGAACCTGAGCCTACTACAAAATGTGAGTCCAGACATCAAAAGCTTGGCCTTGACCAGGGACACCTTGAAAAGGAATTATCCGGGTGTAACCACTCCCAGTGGAAAGAATAACTGCTGTATTTTTTTTAACAGCATGAATAAAAGCCAAAATATGGAGAGACATGGACGTTTAATGAAATGGAAAAAATAATAATAAAACAACCGCCAACCTCCTGCACTCCTCACTTCCTATTTATACAAACACAGATGGGCCAGCAGCTCCAGGCCAGCTGATCCTAACTATGTCGTCTGATCTCAGGGCGATGGACAGACATTTCCATCCCACAGGACATTTGCGACCATACTCTCAATGGGAGAAGAAATAGAAACCAGGAGAAGAGGACACTGGGGAGGAGCGGGAAGGAGTCGGGGAGGAAAGGGACAATTTGAGTAGAGCCCATTTCCTTCCTAAATTAACTTACCTTACTGTCTCCTTCATTCACTAATTTTAAGGATTCTTGATAAAAGAATCCTTAAGTAAGTACATAACAGATGAGAACGGCTCCCTGCAGCTGACATGGTCCTAGGCTATTGAGTACTTCAGACAGTTACTGACTGGTTTTCTGTAATTCAAAGGGATCATGCTCTTGTCTCTCCCCTTCTAGCTACAGGGGAACTTAGGATGTCCTTGGGCAGCCTCCAAGTCTAACATCYATCTTGACCACTGAAATGATTTTTCAGAATGACCTAGAAATTGCACCTGGCTGGTTACTCRTGGAATCCCATTTGAAGAGCTAGGCAGATGGCTTARTTAGTAAACTGCTACTTGCGGAAGCRTGAGGAATTGAATTTGGATCCCTGGTAGCTGTGTAAAGTGTCAAGAAGAGCACTCCACACCTGTAAGATCARCACTGGGTGGGCAGAGACAGGCAGATCACTAGAACTCCCAACATAGTTGAATCAGGATACTCCGTGTTCGGTAAGAGACCCTGTCTTTTAAAAAAAAATGTGGAGAGCAACTGAGGAAGATAGCAGCTGCTAATCTGTGGTCTACACACACATGCACACGCACACAGATGCACACACAGACACACACAGACACACACGCATGCACAGACACACAAACACACCCATGCACAAACACACAGACACACACACAGAGACTTAAGTAAATGTTTATTCTATATTTTTGCCTTAAAAAATTATTTCTACCTATGTTAAACCTACAGCAGTCATACAATTTTAAAAGCATAATCAGTGCAGACCCATCAAGCCTTAATGAAGATAATACAGTTAGCTTTGACTATATTTTAATTTTTATTTTTAGGGCGTTATCATTTTCAACTCTATATACACATATGTACACATACACAAAGTATGTCCCGTGAGAGCCAAGATACATACACATAATAACTGTACACCACAGCTATAGGCACTTTTGCGGTGCAGGGACTACTCTAACCCGAGTAGAGAGAGAGGTGCTGAGATGCATACAGATCAACTGCAGCTCATGGGCCAGCCTAAGCAAATCGGCGCTCCACTCTGAAGTGGTATACATAGCTGTAACTTTGACTCGAAAGCTAAATAAATAAATAAATAAATAAA
>BDUI01001542.1:53475-63732 GCA_002335545.1 Apodemus speciosus | reverse complement strand
ATATTCAATAAAAAAAGAAATTCCCTTTGTACAGAAACAGTAGAGGGAGTTTTCTCAGTTTCTGCTCTAGATGTAATGCTCAGATGTGTCATCATTTCCAAAATGTCTAATGAGGTCAATGAAGAAAGACAGACAAGGGCCCAGTCCGTGCTCAACTCTTTGCTGGTTTCCTAGGTGACCTCATTATGCCTYGGTACATGAACTCAGCCTCCAAGTGCTCTCTTGGTAATACTTCTGACACAAGCACTTCAGGAACAGCTCAGTGCTGATGAGTAGCTACACAGCGAGCTATGTCAGGCTTCCAGCCATCTGATTAGAAACCATAAGTGAGTCATAKTTCRTAAGCAACAGGAAGGCCAAGTACTCTGTTGCCAAAGAAAATAAACTAATCATCCAGATGCCAGCTGTTCTATAAAGCCATGAGCAGGCACCAACAACAARTGCGGCTAGCCTTCAGTTCAGAGTCAACTATAGATTTGCACAGACTTACCTAGGTCAGAACATCAATATTCATATAACCCAGTCATATATCCAAATAGGCCAACCAGATCAGTGGTCTTTAGCCTGACTATATATTATCCTAGGATGGCTTCCAGTTTGCTTTGTTTTGTTTCAAAATAAACAAAAATAAAATAAAATAAACATTCATGAGCCACAACTTGGCTCTACTTCTCTAAAATTTCCAGCAAYGGTACAATGTGTAGATCCAAGCCATGCTTTCTTTTCTGTCTTTGGTCATCTTTGGAAAATCTTATTTTATTGTCACAAACTAGCTCTCCGTTGCTCTCAGCGTCAGCCCTAATTCATTCACTTAAGACCTTGACTTTTTTTCTTAGCTAGAGCACAAGGATTCTGTTGTTCAGCAAGTGACAAAATGTTGAGTCATCTGCTTCGTTTCCCACAAATATCTCTCAGAGTGTCATACTCCACAGGAAGTGCAACATTCTAATGCAGCACAAAGCACTGCAGATTTCCATCTCGCCTTCCATATAGGCAGCTCCAAGGTATCACATGCATTCTCCACATGGACCTGACCTTAATTCGATCTAAATGCCCCTTTGTGATCGTTTTACTTCTGTCAGATTCTGCTTTCCTCCTCTCCCCTCACAGGCTACTAAAAGTCTGCTAACTTCTTTTTGAACTCTGAGCTACTCATCTCACTCCTTTGCTCTTGGCTAAAGGTACTGTTGTCAGGATCTTCAGGGAAAATAGATTGTATCCCAACCTCAGCAAATGAACATCTATGCTAACATATAGTACCAAACTCCCCAAGCAGAATCACATGCATCAAAGAGCTCACCCAGTCAAATCTCACAGAATAAAACACAATAAATCAAAAAGACACAGATCAAAGCCTGGCGCATCCTACTGGACGTCTCACAGGCAACCATTCCATATTCAACAGGCACCATCAGCCTGAAGAACAGATGAGATCTCTGAGTGAGGTTTACAAGCCTCATCATAYATTGGGAAGGTTAATTGTAATATCGCAGCTTTATACTCATAAATAGTAGTTGGAATTACATGATATTTTCACACTTTACAAGTTTGTAGGTTCTAGGTGATTTTATCATAATTCCAAGGCAGAGACAAACTGTATTAGACTCCCTTTCTAGCAAATAGCACTAGACTATTTTCATAAATGGTCAGTTTGGGCACTTACAGAGAAATCAGGTGGAGCCGACTCTCAGTTTTTCTCTCAGAACCCTAGCCCTTGTACTCAGGATAAAAGTGAGCCACACTCCVCACTTTAAAACGTCTTCCTCACTGCCATCCAGGCTGTCCTAATCTGTGTTCTGTTGATATAAGCAAATATGCTGCCCAAAAGAAAGTTTTGAAGAAAACGGTTTATTTTAGYTCATACTTCAAGGTCATYAYCCTCCAACTAAGGAAATAATAACAGGAACTCAAGGCAGAAACCTGAGTAGAAACTGTGGAGGAATGCTGCTGACTGGCCCACTCTGGCTCATGCTTTGAAACATCATTGATGCATTCACTCTTTGATACATCCCAGGTCCACCATCCTGGGGATGGTCTTGTTCACAGTAGGAAAGCTGGGCCTTCCTCCATCAACTACAATTTTTAAAATGCCCAAAAATGTGCCCACAGGGAATATGATTGAGAAAATTCTTCAGTTGAGTTTCCCTCTTCCTTGGGCTTGTCAAACTGACAATAAATCTAACCAGCACACATGCATATCCTCATTGTTATCATAGAGGGATAACCCCTGTTTTATACTAGTAGGTACACTAGACTTGATTTTCTTAGCTATTCTTTTTACCCCACCCTCTAATAGGTTATTTTTTCTTCATTTCTTTGTGTGTCTCCTCTTGCTGTGCTCTCTGACACAGCTTTAATGTACACAGCAGCATCTTCTCTGTCCCCTTACTCCCTGCTTCTGTTTCTACCATAGCCTTTTGCTCAGTGCTTGGGATTGCACCTGAACCTTCATACATGCTAAAAAAAATGTTCTACCACTGAGATACATCCTCAGCCCAAGATCTTTTCTTCACTATGTAAATGTATTTATTGTTGCCTTTAAAAAACATTTGTCTGTTATTATCCTAAAGAATATTAATATCTCCTTTGTCTTCATTTTTCCAATTAAAAGCTAAAGTACTTAGACCTAAATGTGACTGCTAACTACTTATGTTGAACATTTTGGCATTCTGTGAGCTGTGTAAGGTATTTTCAGCTGCTCATTAACTATAACCACCTGCATGTTTCATAAGTGCTTGAAACTTCAAACTCCAAAACTAAAAATTTTATCAATTTCTATCTTCTAGTATGTCTTTATAATTTTTCTCAAATTGTACTGAGTCAAATGTACATACCTGGATGTGCAAATCGACAGTCATATAAAATATTCTTTTACCCATTGAGCATGACATCCGCTCAGCAGAAAGCAGTATTATTTCTATCTCCAAGATAACTCTCAAATCTATTTTCCTTTCAGACACAATAATATTGCTTGCATTGAATCATTTATCATGTGAGTCAAGTAACTCAACACCCCCAAAAAGTTGTACCACACATTTTCTAGTCATCATAAGAAATAGCTCCAAATCCTGAACTCAAGGTCTACTGAATATAACATTCTAGTATGCTGGCTCAGAAACCTTGAGGTGGAGAAAATGAAAGAATAAATAGTAAAGTTATTCATCCTGACATTGTGAGTGCAGCACAGTTTCTTTTCATCTGTTCATTTTGTCTTTGTCATTGCTACCATCATAGCTTTTCTTTTTGTCTTTCTGTCAGGGTTTRCCCACAGCAATAGTYTTCTTGATCTTCAGTTCCTCTGCTAACACTTTTAAGCAATATTTGGGAGTAAATATCAGGATTGTGAAATCCCAAATACATAATTTAGGTGGTATAACTTTGGATCTTTCTAGTAGAGGCAAAATTATAATTTCCTATGAAATAAATCATGTTAAAATGTAGTTTGCAGAAATCTCTAACAATGCTTAAGTGATTAGAAACTACATCCAGTTATGGTTTTGCCTGTAAATAGAATAATGTTTATAATAAGTATTCATTATGCATATATAATATTATAAAAATGTCCAGAAACAATAAATTTATAGGAGAAATACACAGCTAGAAACTCATCATGAGTTGGTTGATGCAAAAATTTTGCTACAGAAATACTTTCACTAGATGACCTCACTTTGGGCTTTTATGCATTTCATTTGATACAATGAGGCTCACACACATTACCAAAGCCAACACCACTTAAATTACGCATACAGAAAAAATGGATAGAAATAAACAAGAAATGTTTTCTTTCATGTGATAGGGGCTATATCCATTTAAACATTTTTTTTTCAAGCTAGGAATATATAAGAACATTCGCCTAGCATTCATAAAGCCACTGAATTCAATCCATAGCACCACAGAAGTAAACACAATAAAACTTTAAAAAAAATTATTATACACATTAATCACATCTACACAGCATCAGYCAAGCACCTGCATTAGTATTTGATTATCCACTGGACACTATTTACTAGTCAAAGTGGCACATAAAAAAACTCTCACAACCATATGACAAGTATTTCTGATATTCTGGGTATAATCAGAATGACTCATGTAAGAGCTACAGTAAAACCTGACAAATGGAAAAACATTTTAAGAAGAGCTTCCTGAATTGAGAGTAGGCAATCACTTTTAAATTTTCATTTATGTGCTCCTGATGAAGGAAACGCATTTCACAATCCCAGAAATGTGCTTAGTTATGCCAGTTCAATTATGAGACGTTGACATCACAAAGAATTCTTAAGATGATCTGGGAATAATACCTTGAGATGTAAGTCATGATCATACAGATAGAAATTGAAGTCATATTATTAATSAACAAAAACTGAATATAGATACATAAAAAAGAGACCCAAGACCYGGTCCTTTGGATTCTCTAAGATTTGTGGACTCTGAGATGATTGAAAGAAAATAAAGCATCAAAACAGCTTAAGTATCACCCACCAGTATTACAGCAGGAAAACATTCTAGAAGCAAGCATGTCRAATGCAAATGTTTTAAGGTATTGAGTGAAGCTACTRGGCTAAGTAAGAGGAGCCTAGGCACAATTTACTAAATGGTATTCATTGTGGATGACCTTTATATGCACTTTTACTCGAACAGTGAGCTAGAAAGCCTGATGGGAAAAGAGAACAGGCAAGGGGAACCAAGTATCTTTTGATTGTGTCAAGTCTTACTAAAAAGGTAAACTGATAAATGGTGTCATAGCTAGAAGATAATGCATGGAGATGTGGTTTTTTTCTCTTTTCTCTTTTTTCTCTCTCTCCCCATGCATCATCCTTTCTTTCTCTTCCCTTTCCTCTTCTTTCTCCATGTGGTTTCTCTGGCCTCCACCCTTGTGGCCAAAGAACTCACCGGAGAGCAGCTTCATAATAAACCTGCATTATATATATATGCATAATATGTATATATACATGCCTATATATGTATATATGTGTATATATATGCATATGTATATGTATTGTGTGTGTGTGTGTGTGTGTGTGTTAAAGCTAGTGGGGGACCTTAAAATGTAATTGGAAAATGATGATAAAGAACAGTGGAGAACTTAAATTTTGGTCTGTAAAAAAGGCAAAATAAAGATAGGATGAAGTACATGCAGAGGGATTAGCTTTGATAGGAGCAGAAATGTATCCCTAATGGAAAGCAAGGTACAACTCTGTGGAGACAGACACCGCATCAATGGATAAATATAAAAGTTCTCAGGAAAATGCTGGSCAAACTGAGCCTTATATGATAAACAGAACCACTGGAGTTATAAATATTTAACAATAATAACCATAAAAGAAAACAAAACTTTCACTCCTGGCACAATGACAGACTTTGTTCTCCTTTTCACTCTAAGGACAATAATAAACACTTTTATTCAGCAGGAAACAGCTAAGAGAGAACTTAGAAAGGCAGAAAGCAGAATTTGAAGTACTAAGAAACACAAAAACCAGAGAAAGACCTGACATTTGACAACCACACCTCAGTCCATAAAGCTTATTCTGGAACTGCTTGACAGTTTTCAGCCTAGCATGAGAAGATGGTCCAGGTAGGTTTCTTTCTTCTTTCTTCCCCTGAACACCAAAGATGTCCCATGAAGCCCAGGGAAGCTTCTCTGTAGACCAACTTGAATGATAACTGGAGCCAAAAGGAGCACTCTCTGCCCCGCTCCTGCTTGACCATACTTGTAGACATCTATCTATAGACATTGGCAGCACTGCAAGAAGGAACCCTGCGGTAACAACACTTTATTCAGAAGTCCCTACTTGCTCGGGGTTTGAGACTTCACCTTTTCCCAGTAAAATACTGTGTGACTGCAAAATCCAAATATTTTTATGACAGTAAAAGGTTTTGAATGTGCAATGGCCGAAAAACAAATACAGAATCAATGGAAAAAATGACTCTGGGGTGTTTCTAACAGCACTTGCACGTGCTGCCTCGTGAGTTGTCATCTCAGCCTTGGTTCTGAAAATGTGATRCACACTGCAGTGAGCATGGCACATCACCTGACACCCYGAACACAGAAATGGTTCAAGACTGTTAAACATTATAAACTGTGGTACTTTCCTCTCTGTGTAAGATTTACTGCTTTTATAGGAACAAAGATTTAATTATGGAAACCAAAGACTTTTAATATTTTCTTATAGTTATTTACAGAATTTTAATATCAAATCGGGGTATGGCTTGTATTGTTAGAATATTTGTTCTTAAAAATGCTTGAGTTGCTAAATTGAGTTTCATTTTTTGAAATATGACCGGGCGGAGGAGCATGGTAGAACACACTTTCTGTGAAGTTGTGGTCAGCCGGGTCAACATAGAAAGTTCCAGGCCAGTTGGGACGATAAAGTTAGACCCAGTCTCTAAAATAAATAAATATAAATAAATAAATAAATAGGGATAGACATGGAGGCAGGAGGAGGCAGGAGGGGCTGGGGGGGGGTCTTTGGGGAAGGGGAGAAATTGAGAAAAAATTTAAAAAAATAAAATAAATGAATCTATAAATATAGGAAAGAATACCCTCCACTACTGCTGTCATTTTATACTATGTATTTATGGAAAGTGGTATTTTCATCCCTGACAGAGAAAAAAGAAAATATTGATCCACTTTGACAGATGCTGGACATGCTCTATGCCCTTCAGTATCAAATATTGAGATCAGGCTTAATTCTTTATCTAAAGATCAAAAAGCAATCCAATCTTATTAGATTGTAGAGCTGTTTTATTTTCTTCTCAAATAATAAACTTATATGTATACCATGGATTTTTTTTTACCTGACCATTAGGATTTATTGAAAAAAATCACAATAATCATATAACAAATCATACTAGGTGTTCATCAACACATGAATTAAATTAAACTTTAATTGAATTTGATTAAATAGTTGGCTTTTATAAACAATGGAGTTTCATTCAGCATAAAGAAGCATAAAAGCTTGTCTTTGAAGGAAACTGGAACTAAAGAGGTCATCACATTATGCAAAATAAGACAAATTAAGATGAAAAAGATAAACATATTTTCCCACATATTCTCCAATAAGCAGAATATGTTCGTATTTGGGTATGTATGTATGTATATGTGTATACATACATATACACATAATCATTTTTAAATTTGGCATAATACTAGAGATGATTTAAGAACCTACTGGAAGAGATAAAATGGATAGTGCAAGAGGTGCTAAAATGTTAGTACCTTCAAAACATATGATAGATTTCAATGAACTGTCTTCATTAAACACACACATATATATTTCAGTGGCTATTCCTGGTTGTCAACTTGACTATATCTGGAATGAACTACAATCCAGAACTGGAAGGCTCACCTGTGATCCTAATGTGGAAGCTGGGAGATACAACTTTCTGACTTGGATCTCTACATGGAGATATTGAGGCATAGTGGCTATGAATCCCAGAAGATTAAGACACRGAGATCTCTGAACYCAAGGTCATCTGGGACAAAGCAAGCCCCAGATCCAGGCGTGGTGCCACATGCCTTTAATTTGGGCCACACCTTAAAGGCTGGAGACCTATATAAGGACATTGGAAGAAGGAAGACTCACTCTCTTCTTTGCCTGCTTGCCTTGTGGGACTGAGATGTCCCCAACCCCCAAACCCCACMCCACCAGATCTCTAAACTCCCTGGGGCCTCCAGTCCCTTGAGGGTTAGGTGCATCTTCTTTGACTAAACCTAGACCCAGCAGTCCTCTGCTGTATATATGTCGGGGGGTTCATATCAGCTGGTATATGCTGCCTGGTGGTCCAGTAGGTGAGTGATCTCAAGGGTCCAGGTTAATTGAGACTGCTGGTCCTCCTACAGAGATGCCYTCCTCTTCAGCTTCTTCCAGGTTTCCCCTAATTCAACCACAGGGGTCAGCAGCTTCCRTACATTGGTTGGGTACAAATATCTGCCTCTGATTTTTTCAGTTGCTTGTTGGGTCTTTCGGAGGGCAGTCATGCTAGATCTCTTTTTGTGAGCGCTCCATAGCTTCCGCGTAATAAAGGCTAGGCTCACAACCAAACTTATCATGGCATTTTTAAAAGAATTTCCTTAGATTTCTATCAATAAACAATTGATTTGTGTGCCTATATTATATGTCATATAACCAGGATCACATAATTTCTCAAGTGAGAAAGGAATAGGAAGTTAGGGGCTCTGTCCTAGAGACGCCATGCCTAGTGTAGGGTGGTAAACACTCAGCAGGAAGAAGTGGCTTCCCAGATAAATGAATCAGAAGAAAATAGCCCCACGAAAGCTCTGAAACCTAAATTTTCTCCAAACTATTACCCAACTAACAGTTGGGGAAGACGATGCTGCATTCAAAAATTAAAGGTTTAAATAGGACTCTGTCTCCTAACTAAACAGCAAAATGTCCAAGATACAAATGACTGAAACAGAAGGGACAAAGAGCCATTTGAGAATAGCAGTCAGCATTAGGTACATAAGGAAAGGGGACYCATAGAAGGCAGTATGCATCATCATTGCGAGTTACAGCCAGAACTTCTCATCTTGTTACAGTTTGAATAAAAAATGTCCTTCACAGCCTCAAGACTGTTTTAAGCACTAATTTGCAGCTGGTGGCTCTGTCTTTAGGAAGCTGTGAGATCTTTTTAAGAGATGGGACTCCCAACTGACAGTAGGTCATGAGGAGAGGGCCTTTGAGGGTATATTCTCATCCTTGGTTCTAGTGTCCTCTCTGCCTGATCTGAAGTCATGAGAACAACTCTAACCACAATCTCCACCATACCCCTGCCATACCCTTCCCACCATCATGGACTGAGATGACCTAAAATTTGTGCAATGGAGTAGGGAGAGGGTGGTTTGGAGAATATGTAAATATAGTACTCTTTTATAAAAAAAAAAATCTCAAAAAAATTAATATAAAATAGCTCTGGAAATAAATTAGTCAGGACCAGAAAATGAGGAAAGCAGATACTGCCCATAGTAAACAAAGCAAGGGCTGTCCAGGAGTCAAAAACACAGGCGAGGCAGCAACAGGAAGTTGCAGGTTTGTAGGAAGACAATGTCACCATATTCATATAGCTAATGTCAAATTGTCAAGGTATATAAGCAAAATCAACAGAACTTTAAAGAGAAATACAACATTTCTACAAATTTATAATTACAGGTAAGAATTATAACATAGATCTCTCAATGATTAATACAGTAGGTAAAGAAAAAGCCAATCATAATATAAATTCACCTGATACTATTAAATCAAATTATTGATTTTTAAAATGGCAGGTAGTCAAACAAGAACAAGAAGACAGACCAGAGAATATGTACCAGGGCAGCCCATATATTAGGCCATAGGCCAATTTCCAAAATTAAAAGGCATCAAAAATAGAGTTGTTCATGACAAAAATAAGTAAGTGAAAATTAAGTAGCAGCAGAAGAATCTGGAAAACYCCTCAAATACTTAAGAATGAACTGAACCCAGTTAGATAATTGATGYGTCAAGAACAATAAGAACTAAAACTGTAAGGTATTATARCTAACTGTGAGTAAAATTAACCTGGAATCTGTGGAATAGAGGTCAAGCAGTAGACCCGGAGACACTGAGAATACTAAGGCCTACATTCAAAGAGAGAAGATATAAAGRATGGGATGCTACAAGSCTGGATGCCAGCACTAGGAAAGAAGAAACAGGAGGATTACAAGTTTGAAAGTCTATCAAGAAAATAAATGATTTAGTCACTTACTTTATTCCACAGGATAAATCATTTATTTTGCTCCATAGGATAAAACTAAATAAATAATACGTATATAAAATTTAAGAGGAGGAAAAATGATAAAGATAAAAAAATTGAGTGAATGGTGGTGGTGGTGGTGGTAGTGGTAGCTGGCTCCATGGAACTGAGAGCTAGTTCTCTGACAAGATCTGTAAAACTAATCATAGGACTTAAGGTTTGAAAGGTAAGGAAAAGAGAAGAAAGTATCAATACATATTGGAATAAGGTACTGATAACTACATCAGAGTTAGAAAGAAATCACAGACCATGTGATCATTTAAGGGATTAAATCGCATGATAGAAACACAAAAATGCCCATTAGAATCAGAATACTTTTTAAAAAACCTTTCTCTGAAATAAACCTCTAAGCCTTGATGGCTTCACCAGTAAAGTTTATAAAACACAGTGGAAAACTTCAGCCATTATAAAAAAGACCCTTTAGGAAAATGAAATTCATCCTAAGAATCTAATTTGAACAGACACCAAAGCCAGACCAAAACATAA